>CAUYPK010102386.1:0-10189 GCA_963574355.1 Loris lydekkerianus | reverse complement strand
TAACCTTTTTTAAGGATTCAGGGCCCAAAGGTGAAGGGTAAATAAGGGTAGCAGGGGAAGAAGGTAGGGTAAAAAACCATGTAGGCCCGTCCACAGGGGATTTTCTAAAGTTTCTTTTCTTCTCTTTTCTAGATCTTCTTGGAGTGTTTTGATCTTTTTTTGCACGATCTCAGATCTGTTGGCATAAAAGTAGCACTATGCCTCCCTTTTTGGCAGTTAATAGGTCTAATCCCCTTCTTGTTGGGGCAAGTTTTGGCCTCCAGACTGCTTTGCCTGGCCCTTTCAGTTTGAGTTCTTCTGGTGTGGTAATTATCTCGCCCCATCCTAATTTCTTCCTGAAGGTAGCTGATGTCTCTTTTTAGGCAGTGCATTTCAGGTCTCTTAGCGTGTCTTTTGTCATTGTCCTCCTCCCAATCCCCAAGGTATAAATAAACTTACATTAAAGTTTTAAAATAGTCTTTCACTTTCTAGATTTTTTTTCCCTTTTTTGTAGCATAATCATAAATCAGCTGAAGTAACTATAGCAAAAAAAAAAAAAAAAAAAAACACACATGAAAAGGAATCAAGTAAAAATGTAATTATGGTAGATAGCAATGTACATATATACCGGTACATAAAAATGGATGCTTTATTCATTCGTTTGTGTCCCTTACTAATTTTGATGAATATATGTATATATTTAATGTATAGTATTTATATTTGGTAAGTAAATTAAAAACTTTAAAAATTTTGGTTTAGTTTTCGCTTTTTAAAATGAAATCTGCAATTCCAACTTGTTTTAGCTGGAGTCACAGCAGAAGCCATGCAGACTATCACCACTACTTCAGAGGCCTCAGGGCCTGAAGCCAAAGTCCAGGAGGAAGAGCATGACCTTGTTGACGATGACATCACCACCGGTAAGCGTGAGCATCTTTAACATAATCTGGACGGAGCTTTGTTCAACATTGCAAAATGTTTTTTTAGGTTTTTTGTAGTGGGACTAAGTATTTTGATGGAAAGGGTAGAAACTTGTATTGATAGTGTGTTCAGTTTTATGAGACTTTTTAGCGTCCCTTTTGAGAAGATGAAGGAAGTGGAACTGTTTATTTGGTCCAGGTTTGCTAATTATAGCTGTAACAGTGAACCTGCTAGCTGTGCACTTGTTTTCTGGAGACCTTTTAATTCAAAGGATCATTTCTAAAGCCTTGGCTTATGTAGAGGAATATATGCATTAGGTTATGAAAGATTTTTCAGTTATAAGATAAACTTAAGAATACTAAATTTATAATAGCAATATATAGAATATAGCCTAAGGAAACTTACAGATGCTCTTTCTACCTATACTATAGAAATGAATGGTGCTTCTTAAACTTGCTGACCTTGTTTGGATAGTGAATATTCTTATCTCTATAATTGATCACATAACCAGTGATAAATTTTTTATATTTTCAAACCAGTTTCAAATACTGGATCTGCAAATGCATTCAGCTCAACATCTTTGAATGCACAGAGGATAACAACAACCAAGTATAAATATTGACAGAATTTTGTTTTTGCTGTGGATGGTTACAATTTAAAATCTGACTATAAAATCTACAATTATTATGAAGCAAAATATATTAACTTAATAGTGATCGATAATTTAAAAAGAATCATGCCTAGAAAATACCAGTAAAAATTTCAACTAAAATTAAACGGAGGAAAAAGCATTAAAGGTAGATGGGAATTATTATTACTTACTTTCTTTTAAAGCTTTGTATGGGAGGTTCTTTACTGTTACCTCCTGAATGTCTGTAAATTGTTTTCACTAGGAAGATACTCAGAGAGCCTAACTATCACTCTCCTGAAAATGTACCTAGCCTATATTTAAAAACCTATAGCCCCTTGCTTAACTAAGTATTGCCAGAGTTGGGTAGCATTTGGTTTTTAGTAAAAGTGAGGTGATGGTGGTGGCTGTTCCTTGTTAGTTTTTAATCCTTTTTCATGTATAAGCTCATTGATGAAAAATATCATCGAACATAGGTATAAACAATTTCAGGGACTTCGAACTTTTCTGAAAGTCCTTGGGCACTTTACAGATAATGGAATTTGTTTCAGTAGCTACTAAAGAAAATCTATTTTATTTGCAGATGTTTAAACTAGTTCTTGTTTTATTCAGTTTTCATTACTTTTTTATACTGTTATAAGAATGTCTTGTTATATTTTAAATTCCCTGTAAACTTTAAAAGTGTTGTAGTCTATTAAAAGTAGTCATTTAATTTATAAGAAAAAGTAATTTATCTTTGTAATAGTGAAATAATTCAATACGCATTCTGGGATAAAAGCTGAAGTTTTGAGGAGACAAGAAAGCATTTTAAATCAGTACATTGAAGTTTTGAATTATTCACTACAAAAGTCATTATAGCATGTGATGTTTTTTATTTTATTGTTAACAAAATCAAGAAGCTTAAAAATGCAAACCTAATTTGGAGAGTCAATTAATGTTACATATGTTACATTTTAATCTGTAAAAAGTTTGGTTAAACATGTGACAAATGGCATTTATTAGTTTATTTATTTATTTTATGCCATGGGTACTAGAGGCAAGAATGTTCAATATCCACAGGATTTAAATAACTAAAAAAGGCTTCCTTAACATGTTGTCAAAGCAACTAGCATGCTGGAGTCTGTAGATCGTTCAAGGTACCTT
This sequence comes from Loris lydekkerianus, assembly GCA_963574355.1. Lineage (NCBI taxonomy): Eukaryota > Metazoa > Chordata > Mammalia > Primates > Lorisidae > Loris > Loris lydekkerianus. The sequence continues at coordinate 7,521 of CAUYPK010102386.1, read as the reverse complement.
TAGATGGTTTGACTTGATTAAGCTGTGTTATAGATTTTTGTGAGGGTTTAGAAGAAAACCGTATTTCTTTTTATTGACTAGAGTCCTGTATAAATAGCATTATGAAAAATATGGTAGGTGCATTGAAAGAAACCTGTTTAAAGCATAGTAATCTTATTTTGGGATAACTAGCATTGTTGAGTCCGGTACTACAAAAAGCAAATCTGGCCAGGTTAGCCATTCAGATAATTGTCTCAGTTACTTTAAAGGTATTATTCTAATATCTCTTTGTAAAATAAATAGAAATTATATTATGATAGACATATGCCTGTATTTTGAGTGAATTCTTATTTAGAAGCTATAATTAGGCTAATGTGTATAGTTGTATTAATTTTATTATTGTAAGTTATCTGACACTTTATTCTTAGAAACAATCTGAGCAAGATAACAATTCAAATGTGAGGTATGATTTAGTGCTTTCACTGAGACAGAATAAACATTTTCAGAATTTTTCTTTTGGGTGCAAGTGAACCGGGTCGGAACGTTGTCTTGTGAGACTTGAATCTGAATCTAGCAGCCTTTGTTAGTGTTTGCTTTATAAAAGTAAAGAAGCATGGATAAAGCTGTGTAAGTGTTGGTGATGATCAATTGGAACTAATTAAATTTATTTGAAATGAAGAGTCCTAAGTGGAAGAGAACAGCTGGAAAAACTAGGAGGAAAAAAATTGGGTCTTGATTGAGACAATTTAAACCTTCGCCCTGTCATTTAAAAAGTAGGCTGCAGCTTCTTTATCTGTCTTTTTAAAGCTAATATCTATTGATCGGCTTCACAAAGTAATGCCAACATGGCTTGGTCAACACACATACTCCATTTTAGTTAGCATTCTATATTAACGTTCATCATTTTTTTTCTTTTAACCGCACGTTGTAAATTCATGTCATAGCTGTATTAGCCATTTTGGTGGGTTAATACTGTTTTTTAATATAAGAAAATATTGAAACCTATTCCACATTTTTTATGTTGGACAGTGTATGCTTAGGAATGTATTTTATTTTTTAATGGAATTATTTCAGGTTTTATAAGACTGTATATTTAAATGCTATATATTTTATAATACTCTATATCTATTCAACAGCAATAATTTTTTTTAAAATAAAAGTATTAAGATTGTCTCTAGATTACAATTTCATAATCACAAGAATATTGCTCTGTATATGTGCTTTTGTATGTATACTTTAGAATTATTAACTTAAATGCTATATAGATATATAACTGATATTTATAAATAATGTATTTTTATTTTCCTTATGACATTAATAGGTCCTAACATTAATGGAGTAAATTTCAAAAAAAAAAACATAGAAAACATTTTTGATGAATCATAATCTCATTTTTTAAAGATAGACCTTTTATGTGACTCAGTTTTCCTTTATGTGTCTTTTTTCATCATGGTAAAGGATGGAATTCTGATTGAGGCTAAAGGGATGCATTCTCTCTATGTGTTACATTTCAAAACAACCTACCCCTAATTTCAGGCTGAAACAAATTCTGAAAGGGTTTCCCTCACAAACCTGCGTGGATGACTTTAAGAAAGTCTCTCTATTATTTGAAGGGTCGTACTTTGGTGTCGTACCTCTTGTTCAAGGTAACAGGGACGCAGACTGACCATATTAACAGTAATAAATGGTCAAGAGTCACTGACACTGTCAAAAAGGACAGTCTGATTCAAGATCGGCAGCACTGTTGACAGACGCAACTGTTTAGAACAAAAGCAGCAATGATCTGTAGATTGAAGTGGATATGTTGACTGTATTTATTTTACTTTTTGATGTATTTTTTAATAAAATTGTAATTACCAACATTTTAATTACCAATTCAGGGGCAAATACATCTCTTCCTATTGCTGATAAATAGATGCTCAGAACAAATGCATTTTGCTGTTGTTGTTTATTTAGTGCTGATGGAACCTGTGTGTGCCGTGTTCCCTCCTCAACCCTCCCCCAGTTGCATTCTATGCACATATATTTTAAGTTCAATTTTTTTCAGTTTTGCATTTTAGTAGTTTAAAAGTTTTAAATTTCTGTAAGGACATTTTATTTTATGATAAATTGATGTTTGATTTTCTATAGATGTGCCTTTGTGTTTTCTCTTTTTGGGGGGGGGGGGAATGGACAGAGTCCCACTGTGTAGCCCTTGGTAGAGTCCCGTAGCGTCACAGCTCACAGCAACCTCCAACTCTTGGGTTTAAGCGATTCTTTTGTCTCAGCCTCCCAAGTAGCTAGGACTACAGTTGCCCACCACAACGCCTGACTATTTTTGTTGTTGTTGTCATTGTTGTTTGGCACGCTCAGCCTGGGTAGGAAGCCCCAGCCCTGGTGTTTGTGGCCGGCGACCTAACCACTGAGCTATGGGTGCCGAGCCTGTGATTTTTTGGATTGTAGAATCAAAGTTTTTTTGTAGGTGGGAACTTAGAGGCTAATTTATCTTACTTTCTCATTTCACAAATGAATACATTAATGTCATTCTTCCCTGAAGAACTTATATGATAGATGGCAGTGTACCAAGACATCTATTTGACTTTGCAGGTAGAAAAGTTCATGGCATGATTTAACATGGAAAGACTGCACAATAATTAAAAGTAATAAGACATGTATCATTAATAATTTTAGTAATATATTGTAGTACTCTTAGCAGTCCTCCGATCATTCATTCATAAATATTTTTGGAGCACTCCAGTGCCACACGCTGTTCAGGATACATCATTGAGTAAAGGTAAACATTAATAATTGTCCTGTGGGGCTACATTCTGATGGGAAGATGCAGACAATGACAGTAAGTAAATAGATACGCAGTTTGTTAGAAGGTGACGAAGACAGTGACAGTAAGTAAACAGGTACATAGTGTGTTAGAAGGTGGGGGAGACATTGACAGTGAGTAAACAGGTACACAGTGTGTTAGAAGGTGGGGGAGACAGTGACAGTGAGTAACAGATACACAGTGTGTTAGAAGGTGGGGGAGACAGTGACAGTGAGTAACAGATACACAGTGTGTTAGAAGGGGGGGGAGACAGTGACAGTGAGTTTACAGGTACACAGTGTGTTAGAAGGTGGGGGAGACAGTGACAGTGAGTAAACAGATACACAGTGTGTTAGAAGGTGGAGGAGCCAGTGACAGTGAGTAACAGATACACAGTGTGTTAGAAGGGGGGGGAGACAGTGACAGTGAGTAACAGATACACAGTGTGTTAGAAGGTGGGGGAGACAGTGACAGCGAGTAAACAGATACACAGTGTGTTAGAAGGTGGGGGAGACAGTGACAGTGAGTAAACAGATACACAGTGTGTTAGAAGGTGGGGGAGAAAGTGACAGTGAGTAACAGATACACAGTGTGTTAGGAGGTGAGAAGGGCCACAGAAAGAAGACGAAGTAGAGGAGGCTCAGAGAAACTGAAAGTAATATCAATCAACAGCTTTCTGCATATCAAGCACTTCTTACTTCACTTTTACAAAATTGCTTTGAAGTAGAGACCAGTATTTTTCCAGATATTACAAGTGAAGTAGCAAGCTGTGAGAGGTAACTTTTATAGGTTCACATATTTACCAAGTAATAGATTTGGGATTAATATGAGTCCTCCTTGATTCCAAAGCTTATATGAGTTAAGTGCCACCTGGCACTTCATATTCTCACTCAAACTCATTCAACTTTTTGGAAGATTTTTGTTTTCTTTCTTTTGAAATGGGATATGATGTCACCATGTGCCTTTATTACTTACGTTGTCTAGTAATTGCTTTCCTGGGTATCTAATGTCATTACTTACAGTGCAGACTTGTTCTGAATTTAAACCAAGAGATCATCTCCTTTAGGAAAAAAAATATCATCACATATTTGTTATTTAAAATTTCAGGCATTGTTTAGAACTACTGTGATGTAAGACTATAAATTGAAGTACATTTTCATAACCAAACAGCCTTTTTATTGCATACTTATAAAATGGAATGTTTGTTGTTCTGTCTAGCTTTTTGAAGTCGTCAGTATAAAATGATACTTATATTCGTTCACTAAAGTCAGCATCTGTAGTGTATTAGGATATATTAATAGCTGAAAATTACTTCTAGTCTGAGACTAAATATTTATGCATTTTACCACTTACTAAAGATCCTGCTCATAAGATGTATAAAATGGTTTAACTTTTGTTCTGACTGAAAGAGATGGAATTTATCCTGTTAAAGTGCAGACAAGCTATGAAGAAGAAAATATGAGACGTGTTATATTCAGGAACCAGAAGTGCTTTTTAGTAAACTCAAATGAGACTCCCTCCTGTACCCTTTGCCTTCCTCTTTCTTTAACTTATAATTGACAGTCTAGAAAGTAGGACTAGGTTTATATGAATTTTAAATCACTTGCTCTAAACTGTTATCACTACTTTTGCTTTTGACTTTTCAGTGTTAGCTTCTGTAAAATACACGGGTTTACAATATTAGGACTCTTTGATAATGGTGCATTACTAAAGCTGTGGTTTATTTACTGTACAGTTTTTGTGAAAACAGGTTTTAAGAAAGGGAGAAGTATGGATTTTATAGTCTTCTGAGTGAAATATATAATTTCAAATTGTTTAACTTTTATTCTCTTTTCAAGATGAGGGAATAAAATGTACATTAAGGTACTTCTTTTGTTTGGTGTTTAGTGCTCGGCTCTCGTTATATGTTGATAGGGGAATAGAATATTTCTAGATATGGCATTGTTTTGTATTTGAGTATTTTTGATGTGGATAGTAAAATACAGTAAAACTGATGCAGCATAATACTGAAACGCATGCTCTGTCCTCAGGTTTTCGCCGTGGGTGGCTTACTTCTCCTGCTCTCTGGTTTTAGCCTCCACTTCCATGCCTGTGACTGTCAAATCTGCCTCCTCAACCTCGGCTTCTACATGTCACATTCACGTGTCCCTCTCCACCAAATCCAGAACCAGCTCATAGTTCTTCCTAAAATTCATCTGCTTTTATATTTACACCTCAAGCATCACTTAAAGGCATCACTAGTGTTACCATTAATCCCCAAACACCCCAGGCTAGAAACTGAGGATTGCTCCTGCCTTCCCACTTTCCAGCTACAGCCACACAGAGTCGGTACCAGTTCTCATAAAGTGAGCCTCGTAAATATCTCTTAGTGGCTTTCCTCTTCTCTGTGTCCACAAAAAATACCTAACTCCAGACTTCCATTTTTTTTCTTCTTTGGATTGTTTTTCTTCTCCCACCACCATCTCCCTGTCTTCATTCTCTTGCCCCCATCCAGATCAGACCTTCCACTACTCTGAGAGTTCCAGAAGCCCGTTTATCACCCTCATTAACACTGTTTAATGAGTTTCCATTGATTATAACCCCAAATCTAAACACCTAAGGTTCTCCGAGACCGGGCTGCTGTAATAGCGCTGCTTCCGCAGAGCGCCCTGCTGTCTGTGATGCATGCTTTGCAGGTGCTTGTCTCTCTGTAGCACACTCTCAACCCTCCCACATACAGGGTGAAACGCCAAGAGTTCCCTTTACCCAGCTTGAGTGTCACTGTTGTCGTGAAGCCCTTCTGAATCCCCTTTATATAATGCCTTCCTGGTTGGTCTTGGATGGATTTCTGCTTTTGGAACATAATATTATGTAGCAGTAAGGGCATCTATAATATTGCTACATGGTCATTTCACTTGCTCTGTGCAATTCCTATGTGGACATATGATTTTTATCTCTTTGTATTTCGAGCACTAAAATAGTAAGTACCCTGGTACATAGCACCTTGTCAATAAATGTTTGTTGAATGAAAGATTGAATTAATGAATTTAGTCAGTTACTCATATTTCCAATAGCACTTCTTATGTATTAATACTATGAGTTTATTTAAATTTATTTTCTATATACCTAACATACTTTATGTGTCCTTAACCACCTCCCTTATTTGGTGGGTATTTAGTGGCTCAGATAAATTTGTAACAGATTGGTGAGGGAGTATAGGCTTATTTGCAGGTAAATTACCTCTTGATATTGTGAAAATGAGACTTGGAACAGATCTGAAAACATAATTAGCTCTACTGAATTAGTCAGTGTTGTTTCCCATTTAAAAGTTTATCTTTTTGCCTTGGAAAAAATATGTCTTGAAAATTAGGAGAAGGGTGTGATGCCATAGGATTTAAATGAGAACAAATAGGAAAAAAAATGCCTGAAACAAATACATTTTGTGCCATAAATCTCAATGAGTGGGTAGAACATGGAATGTGCGACTGTGAGTTGCACACATGGAGCAGCAGCCGCGCAGGCCTCGCAGAGTCCTCTTTGTGGGTCGCATCAACCTTGCAGGTCCAGGGGACCAGGGAGTTGTCCTGTGGATGAGTGCCCTGGTTTCCTGGAAGTCTGAGAGTCCGGGTTAGGGTGCTGTCTCTTCTTTTTGCCAGGGTAGCTATGCCACCTCATTTCTGGGCTCAGTCCTGTGAGTGAAGCCAAAAGTTTCTTGTGGTTTTTCTAGGGGTAGATAGAAGTGTAACCATTATTTAAGAAATCCCTCTGGGGCTTGGTGGCCCACACAGGAGAAACAAGGTGGTTCTGTGTGAGCAAAGATGGGGAGGTGGGGAGATGCTCGGAGGAAGGAGAGACCTGCAGAGTTTTTCTAGGGGCTCCAACATTTAAACCTGTGCTCCTAAAGACTGAGAATGTGCCCTTGGACTACGTGCCTGGGAGTGTGCAGTCTGTGACTTAGCACTCAGGATGCTCGCTTTTATTGTCCATTGAAAACTTGAAATTACACACACAAACTTAGTGTCTTCAAGTGTATTAGTTTAAAGGCCTGGCATGGCGGAAATTGCCTACTAAAAACTTCAAAAGAAAAAGAGGAAAGAGCAAGGACAACAGATGGCTAATACACTCCTTTTGTTTTTGTTTTTTTTTCTTTGTTTTTTATTTATTTATTTATTGTTAAATCATAGCTGTGTACATTAGTGCAATCGCCTGTACCCATTCTAAGATGCACCGTAGATGTGACCCCACCCAGTACCCTCTCTCCACCTAAACCTCCCCCCTCCCTTCCCCTTCCTTGGCCCTTTCCCCATAGTCTTGTGCTATAGTTGGGTTATAGCCTTCATGTGAAAGCTATAATTTAGCTTCATAGTAGGCCTGAGTACATAGGATACTTTTTCTTCCATTCCTGAGATACTTTGCTAAGAAGAGTATGTTCCAGCTCCATCCATATAAACATGAAACAGGTAAAGTCTCCATCTTTCTTTAAGGCTGCATAGTATTCCATGGTATACATGTACCACAATTTGCTAGTCCATTCGTGGGTCGATGGGCACTTGGGCTTCTTCCATGACTTAGCAATTTTGAATTGGGCTGCAATGAACATTCTGATACAGATGTCTTTGTTATGTTGTGACTTTTGGTCTTCTGGGTATAAACCTAGTAAAGGAATTATAGGATCGAATGGCAGGTCTATTTTTAGATCTCTAAGTATTCTCCAAACATCCTTCCAGAAGGAACGTATTAGTGGGCATTCCCACCAGCAGTGTAGA
>CAUYPK010102385.1:0-106252 GCA_963574355.1 Loris lydekkerianus | reverse complement strand
GTGCTGGGGTTCTGAAACTGTCTGCTTTCTGAATTTAAGAATCTCTAGGCAGTCTGCAGAATTCTCTTTCATAATTTCTTGCAGAAGGGTCTCTGTGTTCAGCGAAGCAAACTCATGATTTTCAGGAATTCCAATTATTCGTATATTGGCCTTCTTCAATTTATCCCAGAGCTCTCTGAGAGAATGATCCGTTTTTGCTCTCCATTTCTCTTCCTCTTTGAGAGTTTGGGAGCATTCATAGGCTTTATCTTCAATGTCAGAAATCCTTTCTTCTGCTTGCTCCATTCTGTTGCTGATGGATTCTAGTGTATTTTTCAGATCTTTGAGTGCTGCCAATTCTTGCTTTAGTGTGTCTAAGTATTTGGTGGTTTTGTCTTTAAATTTGTTAAATTCTTGAGACAGCTTTTGAATTTCTCCTCGAATTCCTAGTTCCATTTTGTTAATCTTGTTTGCCATCCAAATTTTGAATTCTATTTCTGACATGTCAGCCAGTTGTTTGTGAATAGGATCTTCAATTACATCTGCCATATCTTTCCTTAGGTGGGTTGATCTATTCTGGTTATTCATGTTGCCAGAGTTTTTCCGCTGATTCCGCCCCATGATTGTTTTACTCCCTTTGATTTCTCCCCTGGTGTTTTGTCGAGAACCTGTACAGTGCTGTGGCCTGAGAAAATGGGGCCCTGTTTTGTGTAGAGGGGCTAAGTGGTTCTGTCTTGTTTTTAGCTGGTTTCTGTTTGACCCTAGTGAAACAGTTACACTGGGTTGAAATCTCAGCTGTGGAGAAATACCAGCAATTAAGTCACGCCACCCACCACAGGCAACAAATGGAACAGGAAAATCAAACCTTTCTACAACAACACACCCAGGGCACCACCTGGATAGTCCCCAGGTGATTAGCTCAGTTCATAAGGTCCAAATCACTTGTCTCAGATAGTAGCTGTCTCGGGTGGGGGAGTTTAAGAGGTCTCTGGAAACTGGATCACAGGGGTGTGCTGATTGCTCTAATATGGCTTACTCCAGTTCTGCGTGAAGTCAGGAGGAGCCACTCAGCAAGTAGATCAGTCTGGGAAGGTTGATGCCTTCTTCCCCACCTTTTCAGCTCTGTCACACCCAGTCGCTACTAGCCCCACAGGGCTGTGACCCAGTCAGTTGTCTGCAGTGAACAGATATTCCAGAGGTTTGCAGCTACCTAAATTACAGGGTAGTCTGTGTCTGCTCATTCAGGCCGCTGCTCTATGTCTTTATCCAGCCGTGGGTGGTGAGGCCTGTCAACCTCGGTCACTTGATGGAGGCTGGAGGTGTTCACTCAGTTCCAGCCCCACCCTTAGTTTATGTTACTGGGTGAACAGAACAACCCTGTGGGAGTTTATTTCTGATCCTGCTAGATTCCTCTGCAGAGGAGAGGCTCATTTGAGTTCCCAGAACCTGTGTCTGAGGCCCTGTCTTTACTCCTGCGTTTGTATTCGTAGCACGATTAGTTGTCAGCTGTAGCCTCTTGGCCTTTTTTCTCTATAGGCTGGTGATCCCCTGATGGCCAGGTGCGTCTTAGGCTCAGTAAAGCGGTCCTCTGTATCAGCCCCACCCTGGGAGTTTCCCAGCTCTGTGGGTGCATTTTCTAGTCCCCGTGTTCCACCCAGGTCAGTACCGCCTCAGGCAAACCCTTTACTCATGGGGCCTGTGTTTCAGTCCCAGGTCAGTTTCGTGGTGGTTGCTGTCTGAGAAGATGCTTGGCCTCATCTGGTTGCCCAGGGAGACTGGAGGAGTGGCTATGTGATATCTGGGGGTGGGCCTTCCTATTGCTGAAGACGGCTGTTGCTCTACACCTCAGGGCACCACAGCTCCGGTGTGGTTCCCTCTTAGCCAACTGTCATCTCCTAACTCCTGTGCTGCAGAATCATCACTGGCCAGCTTCAGTCCAGGTCCAGTCTACACCTCTCCAGAGTTCACCCAAGAATCTGGACTCCTGGGGGGCAGGCCTCCAGGCCACGGAGTGAGAGTGGAGGGGAGTTCAGGGAGGTCATATTTGCAGGTTGTAATACCAAGCTCATTGAGAGCAAATGAACAAATAAACAGATACAAAGGCTGCAAGAAACAGACGGGAACACATAGACATACAGACAACACCCACGACAACAGCAACATAAAAACAACTGCAATAAAAATAGTGATAATCGTACGAAAATTAAAAGAAAGAAAGAAAAGAGAAAAAAAGAGAGAGAGAGAAAAGTGGTGTTAGTAGAAAGATGAAATTGAAATTATAGAACATAGAAATAAAAACTATATCTATATAAAAAGTAATAAAAAAATTATCAAAATCTGCTCCAAGATAATGGTGAGGAAAAAATCAGAACAAAACAAAAAAAGAAAAAAAAGGCACCAACTACAAAAATACTCCTGCGTGTAGAAATATACAACTATACACTATACACAAGTATACGTCTGCTTTAGAGATCAACCTTTGTAGGAATATGTTCATATTGCAATATACTTTCTGGACACCAGGTGGCGCTGTGCGTGGTTCCTAGGCTTAGACCTGATTCACAGTTTATACTGTTACCATGGGAACCCCCTTCCATGGCCATTCGCCATTTTGGAATTTCTGTAAAAGTTTGTTGCCTAAGAATTGTGTAAATTCAGCTGTTCTTTTCCAGACAGCAGTTGCGACCAACCTTCCCTCTTAGTGCATGTGTCAACGCTTCTTCTTCTTCTTCTTTTTTTTTTTTATTATAGATAAAAATATGCACCATAGATGTGGCCCGACACATCACCCTCCCTCCACCCAAACCTCCCCTCTCCCTTCCTCTTCCTTGGTCCTTTCCCCATAGTCTTGTGGTATAGTTGGGTTATAGCCTTCATGTGAAAGCTATAGTTTAGCTTCATAGTTGGGCTGAGTACATTGGATACTTTTTCTTCCATTCCTGGGATACTTTGCTAAGGAGAATATGTCCCAGCTCCATCCATGTAAACATGAAAGAGATAAAGTCTCCATCTTTCTTTAAGGCTGCATAGTATTCCATGGTATACATGTACCACAGTTTGCTAGTCCGAAAATGGAAAAATAATTTTCATTTCACTTTTCAACTTATTCTCACTGGGCTTAATTTACTTCTGCTTTCTGTGCAATTTAAAAGAAAAAAAAATTGGGAAATGTATTGTCAATTGAAGGCCACTAAGACATCATTTAATAAATTGCTGTTTGGTGCTTTGAATAGGACCACCAAACTGCCAAGTCCAATTGACAAGTTCCTATTAAGGGATTGTAAAGGGATTTGTAAGGTGAAACAGAGATAAGATAGAAGCTATAATTTCCTTCCTTGTGTTATTACTTGGTTCATGGTATGGCAATGAGCCAGTAAGGCAAGCATTTTCCTACTCTGTTTTTTCAGCACTGCTATCAGTTTAGGAAGCATCATCAGCTCATAACCCCACAGTGAGGCCAAGGAGGTGGATCCAGACTAGGACAGTCTATAAAAAGACAGTTTTAACCATGCCATGTAATATAAAGAACACATTTTAATATTGGGTCAATCCTTCACTTACGCAGAATCTCCAGCTGTTTATCTGAATAGATTAAGATCTTCAAGGTTGTTTAGGGGATAGAAAGATGAGGAATAGGCATACCCTTTCTTGTCCTTCTTAGAGAACTTCTACTCACTCCCCCAGAGGACTCAGGAAAATTACTCTGACTCTCCAAAGAGAGCTATATTTATTTCTTCCTTCCTGTCCCCGGCACCTGCCACACAACTCCCATGTAAAATTAAAGTTATTTGTTTGCTTGCTGAGTTTCCCCCAACACGGAATCCTGGTTGGTAGGACAGGGACTGTTTTCTGTTTCTTTTAAAATCCCCAGTCCATTACATGGTGCCTGATGCTTGGCTGTTGTTGAAATGGGTGACTAAATGACTGAGCGACTGAATGAACATGGACAGGAAAGTTGTGTTTATAAGGATCCCCAGGGAAAGAGAATAGGGTTGAATTGGTAAATAATCAGGTTCTTACATAGGGCCAGGTCATCCTGGAGAAGCACTTTTGGCTCCAGACCAAAAGGGCACTAAAAAACGTATGTAGAGCAGGTCAGCCCCCAAGGCAGCCATGAAGGTCTTAGTGGCACCTGAGTGACACTGAGCAAGGACCAATGTTATAGCGCATTCTGGAATATCAGCAGCATAGTGAAGACTAACACTTTACTGCTGCTGGTGAGATAGACTTCTGAAATCTCTACCGACTAGAAACTCTGCTTTATGCATCAAATGCATTTTCTGATATCCAAATATCCCTTTGGATACTTACCTCCAAAACATTCCCTGAGCATCTAGTGTGGTCCATTAATTTATGTGGAGATTCATACATACAACAGGTTGAATGTCCAATGTCATAGAGCCATCCAAAGGGCCTACATCAGGGAATCTCCAAAAGTACCAGTCTTCCAGAGTGTTTCAAGAACTCTCTAAAGACGTTAGTAAATGGGAAAAGGCCATGATTCATAGGGTATAGTAAATAAATTTTGCCATGGTATGCTGAGCTGTTTCTTTCTGATGCACTCTGGCTGAGTGTCAAGTCATCCCAATCCTCTAGCTAACTCTTGAGGTTGCAATGCTGTCAATATGGAATCACCGCTTCTTCTGAGATAGATGCCTCAGTGAGACATGACCTTAGTCAGTGGCCTTCCTTAAAATTCAGACAGCAATTTGTAATTATGTGTAAGAATCACATCTTGAACTCCTTTCTGCATAGTTTTATACCTGTCTCCTAAGCTTTTTGCAAAGCTTATCTTTTAAGGTGTTGTAGTAAATAAATACAAGTGAAACCGTTTCTATATCAGTAAATTTGAGTGGTAATAACCAAAAAGCAAGCAAAGTTTTAAAAAAATCCATCACCAGAGATGCTAGTGTTAGATAAAGACAATTTACTAGAGAGTTGGAATCATATTTACTTAAGTGAAGGAGGGTTTACAATAAATTAATAGGATCAAAGATTGACCACAGTAGATTGAGTCTAGTCTGTAGTCTTGTTATTAAATGAGAAATTGAATTTCAGCATTTCGCCTTATTAGAACATGACCTTAGCTTTTCCTCACAAGTGTGAAAGAGACATCCTTAACATTTTTGTTCATGTGGAAAGAAACATTAATCTTTATGTCCATTGAGGTATTTTTACAATGGTACTTGTCTATTCAAGCCTTTTTTCTGAAGACTGTTTATGCTGAAATGGGCATCTGCTCAGCTCACCCAATTCAAAACAAAAATTTGCATAATCTGTATTTGCATAGCAGCAAGTGGGCGGGGTTTAGGCAAGTGCACAGATGAACATAAAAATCAAATATGGGCAGGAGGAAACTCAATTTCATTATAAAAAACCATGTTTGTTTAAACATAAAAAAGCTGTGTAAACAATCCAAATGTGTTTACCATAGTTTAGCCGACAAGGCTCCCATTTTGTACTCATCCTGTTAGCGGCTCAGCTAAATGAATGCAAATAAACTGTGCTACTCACAAGAGATTTTAATTTAAAATTTACTCTCTGAAAAATACAAGAAATAGGATGGAAATCATGAACAGGATGATGTGCATTATCAGAAGGGAGAGGAAGAAGTTAAAGACAATGATTGCTAGAAGATATAGAGTTTTTTTGAAAAATTTTAAAGCAGTCAAATAAATGAAATATAAGCAAATATATAAGCAAAAATTTAAAAATGTTTGTATATAAAACAGATTTCACGATTTAGAGGAAGCAAGTAAGACCAGGAGTGAAAAGGATTTGGATGGAACATAGGGCTAAGGAGAGTAATTTACAAAAACAATATCTCTGTAACAAGGAAAAGGAAGGAGAAAGATCCTGGAAGGAATTTTAACTTCAAAAAAGGCTTTGGCACTAATAAAGTGTTCCTCTTGGTTGGGTCTCAGTATACATATAGTAGGCTCAAGGAAGTAAGAGTCTAACAGTAGATGTACGGCTAATATTTTGTGAACCTGAATCTTACCAAGTTTATTATCATTTGTGGTCAGCAAATGAGACCATAATGTTAGGTCTATCATAACATAAACTGTGTATTAATGGAGCCATTAATCACCATCAAAACTGTATTAGGAGTGAAGATAGCCAAAGAGAGCTTAACTGACAGCAAGTGGCCATAAACCTGTCCAAAAACTAATTTGATTACCATCATACCAGCATCTGTGCCACTTATGAGGGTTCATTTTTTGATGAAATTAAGTAGACAAGTCATTCATGCGTATAATAGACATCTAAATCATGGTAAACATGTTGTTGGCAAGAAAAGTAGTTAAAGAAAGTGTGGGATTGTTTTGGTGTCTGGTTATGGAACCAACTCAATGGAAAGCATCTTTTGCATAACAGTTGGGTACAAAATGCCATCAAAGGAGCTTTGGTAGAGGCCAAATGCCAAGTGAGGAATAGATAGATTCAAAGTCAGCTGGTGAGATTCAGGGAATGTTGGTTGTTTACAAGAAGATATAAGTTTGCCAGGATAAACTCACTTTTTATGGGTCATAAATGTTCCCAGCAAACAATCTGTTTTATTTGGAGACAGTTGGATCTGTTAGGTTTCAGTCCTGACAGATGGAATTGTGGGATGTCATCATTAATGACAATCTAAAGAAAAAGCCTGGAATGTATGTCCATCCTAAATATGGGAAGGGATGGACTTGGGTATGAAGAATGACTATGTTTCACCCATTTCCTCATTTTTTTCAGCTAAGTATAAAAGAATCTGGAATTCCTTATCCCATTTGTGCTTATCTAATTTTATCTTAGAACAAGCATGGCTTTCTATTCTTCATATTTTAAATATTTAGTAAAAGCATATCTCTTTCTAAAGGTTCTCAGTTATTCAGATTACTAGGGGAATGATTCATTGACCTAGTATTTAAAATATACAGATACCCTAGTATTTAATTTATAGAGAAAAGGATTTTTAAAAATATTTTTATGCATAGAAAATATATTTTCTGCAGGCATGTCTGAATATAACAAAGAGCAGTTCATTTTAGGAAAATGAAACAAAAAAAGATCACACAGGTTCACATACTATGTCAAAATAGACCCCAATATTATACATCTAACTCTTGCTTGATCCTCAAAGGACAAGTGATCTTTGAGACCAAGCCATATCTCTGTGTCCAGTTCTGTTTGCTTATATTTCCATACATATGCCTGAAAGCTTAGAAGAGAATTAACAAACTTGAGGAACAGAAAATTTTTCTTTTCATACGAAGACCAAGAGCACTTCCCCCACGAACATCTCAGGGAAAAAACAGCAAGAGTGACACTTGTCTCCAGCGCCTCCTGAAACATTATGCTGCTAATATCGAACAGCCTGCGCTGCTGCGAGGAAGCCTCCAGCCACAGGAAGCTGCCTGCCTGCCGTTCACAATCTGAGGCCTTGTAAGCCTCCACATCTTACCTGAGTTTGCAGATGGGCCATTTCCCAGGTGGGCCTGGCCAAACACCCCTCATTAATCATGGCTTAAACCTCTCTCAGTGGAGAGACCTCAGGTTAGACATCATTTGGAAACAATTTGGGTGAAAAATAGCTCTGACAATAAGGAGCCCACACGGAATTCCCCTGTGAGAGCTTCAGCAGTGTGAAAACAGGCTCTTCCAAGACACTAAATGATCTGTCAGTTAGTGAATGACATTATAATCCAGTTTTGTGTCATATGCAGCTTCAAGCAGTGGCTGCGAGCTCCAGCCTTTTGCTGTTGTTATGTTTCCAACTCTCTAGGCTCAGTTAATTTACAAAGAGGGTTTGGACTTAGAACTGAAAAGATGTGCATGCGCATTTGTGTGTGTGTGTTACATATCACAAACACACACATACACAAGCGCACAATGGCAAACAAAGTACCTGGCCATATGCTGCCTCACTAAAAATCATACTTGTTCAAATATCCTCATGGAACCAGAAAAATCACAAGGGGATAGCCCTAAACTGAATTATCTTGTAAGATATATATATATAAACAAAAACAAAATAAAGCAAAAACCTGGAATCATGACAACACGATTTATCCCCTGGGTGAAAAAACTCAACTCCTTTTCTTCACATGCCTCCTAAGCTCAAGAGCCTGGGGATACATTTACCCTTCCCAAGCTACTTTTCTTAAAAGTAACTGTATGTTTGCTTAAAGTGACAGATGGCTTTTCCACCACATTTTAGCCATTATTTATACTAAAAGATTGCATCTGAATGGACTATAAACCAATGTATTTTGTCTTCCATCTATTATAATACTCATCTTAGGTTGATCTGCTGGGAGAAAAATAGAAGACAAATGCCCACCCACATACTCCTGGTATGAGGATTCCACTTACAAGAATACTTCCAGAGGTGTGAACCTTGGTCACTCTCATGTCCCAAGTAAGGCCAGGAAGGCAGTACCTCTTCTTCTGGAAAGGAGCAGGGGCGTGTGGCCTGGAAGCCATCACAGGGACTTTGTCTGAGTACCCTGTTTGTTACATATATAATTCAGAGAATCTTGCACAACCCATAATACATCTGTGTTCCTTAGTTTACACACAACCAGACCATTTCTTTGGCCTACAGAAGGTTCCACCTGAGTGGAACAGTTTTCTACCTATGCTATGGGCTCTCAGAAGGGATTCTGAGTTTCATTCTTGATAGGCCCTGGCCCTAGCGGTTAGAGATCCTTCCATTTTTTTTTTTTTTTTTTTTTTTTTGTCACCTTGACCTTCAGAGATTGTGCATGAAGGATGGTTTCTGACTTACTCCAGGGAAGAGGGCTTAATATAACAGATTTTAGTAATATGTCATTTAGAAATTATAGCAGTCTTTACCCTTATTGGATTTGAGAGTTAGAACATATGCTAATCAATGACCCGAGGGTTTAGTTTGGGCTGGAAGCACATACCAAAGGAACAGAGGTGGGTGCGCTGCAGGATTCAGGGATGGCAGGCCAGTAGCAGCACAAGACAAACTTAGGCAGGATATTAACAGGGTCTTTGCTTTGGGTGATTTGAGAAATTATACAACTATTTTTTAAAATCCATCTATCATGGCACTTGTCACTATTGACTTAGGGGTTTCTTCTCTCGTGTGCCTTTTCCTGCTCTCCTAGTTCCACAGTGGTGCCTGTCCGGTCTGCATCCCTTCCCGGCGTGCCGGGCTCTCATAGTGTAGCTTCAGTCACCTTTGGGATAGCTCCTGTCACAGAAGCATCTCCAATTTAAATTATGTCAGCATTAAATTCCTTATGTTTGTTTCCCATTGCAATAAATGACACCGTGTATGTCCAGTTGTTTGAGCTAAATAACTAGGAATCGTCCTTTATCCCTCCCATTCCTTACCCCTTTATATAAATCCATTGGCAGCCCTGTCGGTTCTCCTTCCCAAATGCCCCTGGAATCTCTCTACTGCTGTTGAAGTAGGTGCAAAAGGGGAAGTCGTAGTGAAGGATGACAACACCAGGAACTGATCACCCCCTTTCGGTTTTAGCTCTCTGTGAGTCCTTTGACATTTATGCACAGACCAGGGAACAAGGAGAATTTAAAACCTCAGTTGACTGAGACAGTTCTCTGCTACCTATCAGAGACAGAGACTCATAATAAAAATTAAATCAAATTATGAAACAATGCAGTTATATCCTTGTATATCTATTCTTGTGGAATGGGGTCTATCTTTACTACAAGAGCAACTCTGGGTGGCAGGAGGCAGGAATGCTTCTATGCCATGCTGAGCCCAGAGGCGCAGCTGGGAAACCAAGAGAGAAGATGGGAAAGGAGCTGACAGTTATTGATCAGCTGCTATACACAGGTGCTGTATGGGATTTTATGGCCATTCTCTTATTTAATTTTTACAGTGTCACCCTGAAGTAAGTGCTATTTATTCTTGTTTTACCAATGAGGAAACTAAGGAAGCTTAAACCACCTGCTTAAGGCTATATTCATTCATTCTCTTCTTAATCTGTCCACAAGTGTTGATCCAGTGTCAGCCTGATGCTGGGTGGTTCTACCAAGTGTTGGGGATAAAGAGGTGAACAAAGCTGACTAAGGCTCTGACCCGAGATAATGCATTCTAAAGGCAGGAGCCAGACCATACAGCTTATAAATAAATACACATGTATAGGAAGTCATTTCAGAATAGCAAATGCTGCGAGGGAGGTGTAGAAAGCCAATGAGATCATGGCTTTCATTTGGGTTGAAGGGTGTGGATGCTTTCTCTAGGTGGTTAGGGATGGCCTCACTGAGGAGATATAAGAATGATGAGTAAAAGGCAACCGTGTGACAATCACAGGGGATAGGGTCCCAAGCAAAGGGAAGAGCAGATGCAAAGGCCCCAAGGTAGCAATAAGAGTGGCATGTTTAAAGGACCTAAAGAAAACTATCATAACTGTGACCTCATAGGAAATGGAGAGTGTGATGGAAAATGAAGTCAGAGTTGGAAAATATATTACAGTCACCTTCTATATTAGACCCTATGGACATAGGTTATACTTTATTTTTAATTTTTTTTTCAGTGTATAGCAACATTAGTGCTTAGATTTTTTTTTTTATTATTCATTTATTTATTTATTTTTGCAGTTTTTGGCCAGGGCTGGGTTCGAACCTACCACCTCCAGTATACGGGGCTGGCACCCTACTCCTTTGAGCCATAGGCACCACCCCGGTTATGCTTTTAATGGTATTAAATAATAAGGACTTATTTGGTAAGTTTTCTCTTGATGGAATTTTTGTTTTTCCTCCATTACTTATTTTACAAATAGTAGTTGGTTACTTTTTCTGTTGCCTTATAAAGCCAGGGGAACTGAGAGATTAACTTTAAGCAAACCAGTTTTGCTATATTGAGATTTAATAATATACTTGTAGGAAAAGAAGGTTATAAACACTGGTTGCAATCAGAATTTGGAAAGATAATCACTTTTGTCTTTGCCTGTCTTAAGTAGCATAGAAAGGTGGATTTCTCCATTTAAGCTTTCTGCTTCTTGAGAACCCATCTTCCTTCTACTTCTGATTTTCTTCAAAGACAAGAAGAAGCCACAATGTTGAATAAACAAGAGTCTCTAAAGTTGTATGAATCTGAACAACTTTTCAAGGCTGAAATGGAGCCAGAATTTGAAATAAAGTCACTGTGGGTTATTGCCTAGTTCTAAGTTAAATTTCCAAGGAAATTGCATTGAATATATAGAGATTTCCTCCCTTTATTTCCACTCTCTGAAGAAACACACATACAGAAGAGAATTTAAAAAGAATTCTAATTTAAATATATTTTAAAAATTAAAATAATGAAATGCTACATTACTCTTGTGAGCTCCCAGGCTCTTCAAATCTTTTATTTTAGTATTATAAACTTGCCTATGGAATTGACAGGATTCTGGGCTTTACAAATTTGTAGAAACATGAATTAAATTAAATCTAAATCTTGAAATCTCTATGCCAACCCCCAAACTGAGCCTTCTTTTCTGAAAAACAATTTTTTACTGACTCTATTATATATCACCAATGGGTGGGAATTGACCATGCTTGATGTTGGAATAGCTAACATGTTATCCTATCCCATGAAGTGGTTGAATGAGCTAGTGAGATGGGGAAGGAAAGACAAAAGACAAGAAATTTTACCTCCATGAAGAGTGGAGCAGTAGATACCCTTTGGCTGGGTCTGGACTTTTAAATTAACTGAAGTTGTTGAGAGGATGACTGCAGCTTATGTTCCTAAGGCTCTCCATTACACCCTAAATCCTGAACCTGCCCTGGATTCCAGAGTTAGAAGAAAATACTGATGCACAAACAATCAACTCTTTAAAAATGAAAGAGGGGCTGCAAAGGAATGCACACCATCTGCTGGGGAAGTCCCAGTGAAGCTGTGACTACAGACTGGGAGGGTATATTCACAGGTGCTGTGGCCAGGGAAAAAGAAAAAGTCAAGCCAGAGCTCAAGAAGGATGACATAAAGCTAGAAATAGGTGGCTTGATTTATTTTTAAAATATATAGTAGAATGTCTGTAAGTTGACCACCCAAAGGGTTGAACAAACTGGTCAACATCTGGAGGTGGTCATCATAAGGAACTAGACCAACTGTACTGATAACCTACATGTGGTGCATGTCCAGTCCATGAAAATTAGGTCAACTTAAGAAGTGGGCAATGTAGGGGTGGGTGGTCAACTATGGACGTTCCATTGTACATGGACTGAGCAGTTGCTATGGCTCCTGGAAATTTGTTGCCCTCGGTAGAGTGCTGTGGCATCACAGCTCACAGCAACCTCCAGCTCTTTGGCTTAGGCGATTCTCTTGCCTTAGCCTTCCAAGTAGCTGGGACTGCAGGTGCCTGTCACAACGCCCAGCTATTTTTTTTGTTGCAGTTTGCCCAGGGCCGGGTTCGAACCCATCACCCTCTGTATATGGGGCCAGCGCCCTACTCACTGAGCCATAGGTGCCGCCCCCTCAAGGAACTTTTAGCCAAGAACAGCAAGGTGATGACCCAGGAGGACAGCACGAGTCAAGACAGTCTACTTAACTCCCACAGGCTGGCATTTTTCTCTCAACCTGAGTTCTCAAGAGTTGTCCATCATTTCTGTTGGATTCTCTGTTGGTTTTAATTTATAGCATAATGCTGATGAAACCGACATGTGATTGGGGCACACACCTCCAAGCCCATATTGGCACCTTAGATTATTCAGAGACACGGTTATTCATCGAACATGGTATCGGGCAGTTTGTTTCAGAGAATAGAAATCTTTATTTAAGCACCTATGTGCAAAGATGTACTAATAACCGATTAATGTATTCTGAAAGATGACTCACAATTTAGAATAAAATATATAGCGTGTAGAAACTCTTAGGTACTATATTATTTTTTAAAAACTCTTTTTGAGTAAAATACATAACACTAATTTCCTATACGGATTTTGTTTTATATTCAGGACTTATCCTTGGCCTCAGAGCTCTAATTAGTTCTAGGTGAAACTAGACAGACTAAAATTGATTTTGATTGTCTCTCTAATCTACAAGTGGTCAGCATTTCTTTCTCCTGTCACGTCTGTGCACTGCCATCGCCTCCTCAAAAACAGAAGGTAGAAATGAAGCAGGTCTGGTCTGCCAGGAAATGTGGCAATTATCTTCTTCTAACTCATGTTCTTTACAAGTAGCTTGTAAATTGATCTAAGAGTCCCTTCTTATACCTGTGATTTATTTCCTTGGACTGCTTTTCTTTTTGCTTTATTCTAGATGGAGTCTTATTCTGTCAGCCCAGCTAAAGGTCCTTGGCCTTAGCCTAGCTCACAGGAACCTCAACCTCCTGGGCTCCAGCAGTCCTCCTGCTTCTGTCTCCTGAGCGGGAGGGAGGAGTATAGGAGCTGGCCACCATGCCAACCCAATTTTTCTATTTTTTAGTAGACATGGGGTCTCGCTCTTGCTAAGGCTGGTCTCAAACTCCTGAGACCAACTTTCCAACCTCCACCCCCAGGTTGCTAGGATTACAGGTATAAGCCCACCACACCAGGCCATGTTTTCTTGGACTTATTCTCCAGGAATGATCCCATTACTGGTCGAGGGGACAGGGTGGGGACTTCTGGGGAAAATGACTTTGGCCTCAGAGCTGGGATCTGGGAGTGCTGCCCTAGAAGGACAAGGACAGGGAAGGTCTCCAATGGCAGATAAGAGCTCCCGTCACATCTAGAAGCAATGCTGTGGGTCAAAAACAAAATCCAAAACTGTTTTCATTTGAAAAATGGGTAAGGCAAGGAGAAAAGCCATGAACTGAAAATGTACAAGACTTGAGAGGGAAGGAAAGAATAAGAGGGAAAACCAAGCAAATGTCCCCATCCAATTGTGAAAGAAGTTGTCTGTCACGTGGCGTGGGGCAGAGAATGAACACTTCTTACGTAGCCATTTTCTTATTAGTGACTTAATGGGCATCCAGAATGCAAATATCTAAAACATATTTAAACACCACAGAATAGCTTTAAAGAGCTAGAGTGATATTTTGACCACCAGTATAAATCTTAAAAAGAAACCTAAAAACTATTATAAAAATTATTTTTTTAATTCAAGTTCCTGGTTTGTACACTTATTTGTAAACCAAATCATTCTTTTAAAGAAACAAAATACTGGAAATATAATAAAGATTTGATTAATAACATTCTCTATGAAATTCTTCCTCCCTCACCTGTGGTAACCCGTCACCTGAAGTTGGTGAGTACTTTCCTCAATGTATTTTCATATTTTACTGTCTTCCCTATTTTTTGTCTTTACTATATAATTCTGCATCCATAAACAATATATATTTTTTCTTTTTAAAATATTTATATGAACTGTATTTGTCTTTACCTAGCATCTTCTAGAACTTTCTTTGCTCACTCAATATATTTAAGTGGTACGTGTAGATCTAGTTCATTCAATTTTGACTGCCCTGTAGTACTATGGTATATTAACAAACCACAATTTATTTATTTCTTGTTTTGCTGGTGGACATTCATGTTGCTTCCAATAGTTATTATGTTAAGATCCTGGTTTTGAGACAAGAAATGAACTCATTTTACTGTGAATACCAAAGGACCAATATGTGGATTACTTTACACATCAAGTATCAGGAAGAGGTCCTTCTCTTCAAAGAAATAGCTTCTAAAGATATGAGGATCCTGACTTTGGAAATGAAATATTTCCATGTTTTAATGCCTTTTCATCCTGATCAAATATATGTAAGCTAAGGGCCTTATTCAACATAAACCTAGTAACCTCATTAAATAAACAGTCCATGTATGCTGACTTGAAGATTGAACAACTGATTGAATGAACTACTTCATTTACAAGTAAGTCATTGCCTTGACGTGACTTTTTCTCAGTTTCTAAAGTAACTACTGTCCGTTACATAATAAGCCTTATAATGGTGGTTATTATTAAGTCACTATTCTGTGTCCAGAAGTAATGCACAGTAGATCAGCTTATCATCATATTTTTGTCACCTTCCTTTTCACAGAGGAAGAAATTGAGATTCTGAGAGTTTAAGGGACCTCCCAGGCTCACACAATGGTAGATGAAACAGAACTCTTTCCTGTCATTATTTCGGGCCTTCTCCCAAAGTCACACTGGGAGCTCTTTTGGTGAAGAATCATACGACTCTGCGATCACAAGCCAATACTAACAGGAGGGCCAGCCGCGGACTCTCCTTGGCATATAGAGACTGGGTGGCCTGAGCTGGTGCATCTTTTTTAATAACTGCTTTCACTTGGGCTGTTATAATGGAACACCAGAAGCTAGGTAAGAATGTAGGCTTTCAAACAAACACAAAATATAGAACGTCTTTGGGATGTTGCATTTAACCAAGATTCTCAGATTCCTCTCAGCAATCAGTTCACCACAGAACCTACAGGAGGCATACTCTGGATCAATAACTATGTACGAGTTACGGGAGCAGATATAAGGTAAAATAAGCTGAAAGCAACAGCAAACATTAAATACGGAAATCCTGATCAGCAATGTTATTCTACGAATAATTCCTATCACATCTGAACACTTAGTATGTGCCAGAAATGGTGCTAAACACTTCACAAGCACTGTGTCATTGGATACGTGATTTGGCTTCATGCAGTAAGAACTAACATTATGCCATGGAAATTGAGGCAAGCAGTACCTCTTGTAGGAATTCCTCTGTAAAAGAATGAATTCTCCATGAGGAACACATAGCACAGCTCAGGCGGGGTTCAAACCCCAACAGCTTGTCTAGGATTTCTGCTCTTAGCCAGTAAAAGATGCCACAGTCTTAGAGGACTAAATAGTTCTGACAGCGCGAATAAGCACAGAATTCTGTCACCACAGTAGCAATACTCATTTAGCAGCAAATATGGCAATCAGTGACTGTGTCTCCCTTTGCAGGAGACAGTCTCATCTAGGCAAAGATATAGAAGAGCTGTGAAGCTAGGGCTATTTCTGGCTGGATCCCCCAAATCTATTTTATTTCATGCCCCACAGCTTATGAAAGCCATCTCAGCACTTTATCCCCAGAGGACTAGCTAGGAGAGGAGAGGAATCCCCAATATCCTGGGTGGTACATCCTTGGCATCACAAAGAAGCTTCATTTTCCATCACCTAATAAAGAAATTCTTGCGATTAAAAAAACCATACACAATAATCCAAACCACCAGTTTTCTAGGACCATGCTACTCTCTGAAAAAGTTGTCAGAATCTCGGGAAGGAGAGAGATTCCAAGGAGGCATTGAGCCAACATAATTAACAGAGCTTACATGGCAGATTGCCTTTGGATTTCCAGTCATGAACTGAGGGCTGGGGAAGCAGGATGGATCCAGCAATCATCTCATCTCAATATGTTTGCACCTTGATACCAGTCCCCAGAGGACTTGGGGCTGCCGCCAGCCCTCACTCATCACACGGAATTAGTGGGCTGTGAGTGCTGTGGCATGGCAGCTCCGCACAGCAGTCACCGCGCAAGAAGATTTATTGCTCTATTTGACAGTCTGTTATTCACTAACTGAGCATGACACATCTGGGATTTAGAACCATCAACTTGACATCTAACAGGAGAACAAACCTTTGGGAGGAGGATAAAGGGGGAGAGAGCAGGGGAAAGTGGCAGTTTTCAGAATAGATTTCCCATTTCCCTGCTGACTCCAATTGTTGGTCCAGGCTGGAGGTCATCACCAGATGGAAGGGAAGAGGCAGATGCACGGACAGCCTTTGCTCTGGAGGGAGATAATGGAGCCGTAGATGTAGTTCACTGCAAAGAAAGAAACTTTGGGTTCTTGTTCAGCTGCACATCTTTCCTAGTAACACTGGGCGGGCTTTTTGTTCTTATCTTGTAGAAATGCACAGTCCAGGAGGATCACTGGAGAGCTCCCCTCTGAATCTCCCTCCCTCTGCAGCTGAAGCAGAGCCTATTTGCTGGGGGAGAAGGAGGGCATTCCTGCTTGAAGCCCCTCTTTGAGCTACAGGGCCCCAGCTGGCGACATGGCCTCTCATCCCTTTTCCATGTCTTGACTCTGCCTGACCAGCTGGGTGGGCTGTGGTTGGGCTCAGGCACCATCTTCATCCTCTGCAAAGCTCCCTTGTATCAAAACAAGAATTTCTGAAGACAAAAATCTTTCCTTAACCAATATAAACCTAAGGTTCCATCCATAAAATTATTGCAGGTTCTATGTTTGCCATGAAAAGAGAGTGGTGCTCACTAATGATCAGAAAGATAATTTATTTAATCTTCATGGATCCACTGGGAGCCATGGCTCAGAGGCCCATGAATAAAAATGGCAAGTTTGCTCAGAGCATTCAAGGCAGTTAAGACAATTTGTTTAGTCTGCTGCTAAGTGCTCCGAGGATTTATCTATTCTGGCTAAAAAATCGCAGGCACACAAGTGCATGAACACACAGACACGCATCCATTAAAAACATCTAATCTCTGTGCTTATATTCTAGTAAGTAAATAAATGATTAAATAAAAGTTTTAATGCCTAATTTATGACTCTTTTGGTTCTCATCTGTTACTCCCTTAGAATATGCGTATTTCCGCTCCCATTTATCTTCTCTCACTTTTTCTGTCTGTGCTTCTCTCTCTGTTTTTGTCACTGACTCTCCTCCTCTCTTCCATCTTCTCTGCCCCATCCCTCCCTGGAGTTCCCTTTTTGTCCCAGCAAGTAGAGGAGATGAATAAGGCAGTGAGACTACAAGCAGAGGCTTCGGTTCCCATTTTTCACTATTGCAAAACTCAATAAGATTCAAAAAAAAAAAGAAAAAAAAAAAAAAGCACCAGCAATGGTGAAGGGGAAGTGAAGTAGCAGGGAGGAGTGATCTGTTTCACTCTCAACATTTTTAAAGTTGAATTACAGTTTAACTTTGATCTTCCTGAAAAAAAAAAAAGGTATAGTCTTTGGGCGGTGCCTGTGGCTCAAAGGAGTAGGGCACCAGCCCCATATGCTGGAGGTAGTAGGTTCAAACCCAGCCCCGGCCAAAAACTGCAAAAAAAAAAAAAAAAAAAAAAAGACAGTCTTTTAACAGACAAATCTGACCCTCTTTGTGATTGTTTATTGATTCAATAGAAGTATTGAAAAGATTACAAACACATTCATTAATACATAAACTCTTAGATGCTATCTACTGATTAGATGCTAAATACCGATGGAGAACGTTGAAAACAATTTAACCAAATTAAGAACAGAAAAAGTGGCAGTGGGGAAATAAATTAACAGAAGTTTTCCAACCACTAACTGAGAATGAATAAGAAAGAAATGGCAATTGTCAGAAGAAAAATACTTAAACTATCTGCTTGCAGCAAGTCATGGATCAACACTGAATGACTGAGGCCTGGAGGTTCTTGGCATCTGAAAATCTCCCATGTCCTTCTCTTTCCTCTCTTGAGGTTTATTAACAAAGAAAATCACAAATTTTAAAATAAGAGAATAAATAAATTCACAGCAAATGCAAACACAAAAATAAATCCAAAGCTCATGATTTTATATCAGACTTTAGGGGGAAAAGCAGAAAACAAGACAAAAATGGGCACTTAAAATAGCAAAGAATGCCATTAGCAATCAACAGCTATCTGGATACCAAATAGCATAGCATCATTATTAAAAATAAAAAAGGGTGGTGCCTATAGTTCAGTGGTTAAGGCACTGGCTACATACCCTGAGGCTGGTGGGTTCCAACCTAGCCCAGGCCAGTTAAAACAATAAAGACAACTGCAACACAAAAATAGCTGGGCATTGTGGCAGGCGCCTGTCCCAGTTACTTGGGAGGCGGAGGCAAGAGAATTGCTTGAGCCCAAAAGTTTGAAGTTGCTGTGAGCTGTGACACCATGACACTCTACCCATGTTGACAACTGAGACTTAGTCTCCAAAAAAATAAAATAAAATAAAATAAAATAAAATAAAATAAAATAAAATAAAATAAAATAAAATAAAATAAAATAAAATCAGATAAATATATATGTAAACAGAAATATCAGGAGACATAGATAAATTAATGGGTAAAAGGAAAACTCTGATTCCTTCTCTCAACTCAGCAATGATCCAGCAGGCAAAACCCCCTATGTTTAATAAGGTGTCTCTAATTGAGATGTATCTATAATGATCCTGAATGTGACACAGAGATTTATAAGACTTCACCTTCATTGATAATATTTCCTCTATTAATTAAATTCTTCTTAGTGCTCTATGTCAGAGTGATCGCCAGGGAGGAAACCCAAGGAGTTTCTGCTTAACAGAGGATGTGTTTGTAGAAGTCCTGGCAGGGGGCCATGAGGGCAGTGGCCCAGGGCAAGTCCTCCTGCTTAGGCCCTTATGAAAGTTTCATGGAGTAAGGGCTCCTCGTCCTCAGTGGGGTGCGGGTCAGCCTAGGTCAGGGCTCTGGACCAGGCTTGGCACCCGTAGGATCAGGTGGGCATGGGTGTCCGTGGGCATTCCAGGTCATGGTTTAGAGCTCAGGTGCTTCCACGTGGGCAAGACTCCAGCAGGCAGGAGCCCCAGGCTCCCCAGCTGCCTCCAGCCGAGCTCTTAAGTCTCCTGACTCGGGGAGGGTTTTACCCTCCCTAGTTCAGTCTTCCCACTTGGAGCCAACGTCTGACTCTTATGCAATCCTCCATCTCCCGAAAATTAGGATGTTTCATGAAGTACTCACAAGTGCCTCCCAAGGAACCAGCCTTCTGTTTTCCCCACCAAGGCCTACAGTGGGGCAGCTTATCCCTCCCAGAGTACCTCTTTCATGTGAGGACATAGAGAAGCCCGAGCTGGGAGCAAGAGATGGTCCCGTTCCCCTGGGAGATGGTCATCACATCCTCCACTCCTTCCACCTCGGACTCCCCACTCCTGGTCTCAATTCTACTCACGTCTGTTGTTCACTAGTGCTGCCTTAACAAGTCACTACAGGCTGGTGGTTTAAAAACAGAAATGTACTCTCTCACAATTCGGGATGCTAGAAGTCCAAGATCAAGGTGTCAGCAGGTTTGATTTCTTCTGAGGACACTCTCCTTGGGTTGCAGACAGCCACCTTCTGACTGTGTCCTCCCTCAGGTGCGTGGCCCTCTGTCTGTGTCTTAATCTCCACTTCTTGGATAGACACATCCCAACAAACTCATTTCAACTCAATGACTCTTGTAAGCCCTAACTCCAAATAAGATGTACTGGGGGTTAAGGCATCAACACATGAATTCTGGGGGCCATAATTCAGCCCCCAGCTTCCTGCCTGCCCACTCAGACTGGCAGCCCTTCTGCCTCTGCTGTACCAGCTGGCCAGAGCCCTGAGGCGCTACCTCAGGAGCGTGCTACCTGAAACATCAACTCTGCTACTTCTAGATCGCTCTTGATTCATTTTAATGAAAAAATTCTTTCTCTTTCACAGATTCTTTTATCTTGTTGGACCACAGGTGTCCCAGCCATTTTCACATATGTATCAAGGACTTTGGCTCCTTTTATTATCCAGGGTTATAAATGCAACATCCACACGTACAGCCCATCTAAAATCATAGTTTCCCAATTCCTCTGTCTCTTTAGCTGCAAGGCCTTAAGCTCCCTTCCTTCACAGATGAACATCACAAATAAGGATGCTATGCTGACTGTTGCCCCAGACTCCCCCTCTTTCGGTCCTCAACACAAAACAACGTAGTTTACGCTTCATCACCCCTAACTCAGTGAAAATGTTCTTACTAATAAAATCTCCAAAAATGTTCATATTTCCAACCCATGGCCATTTTAGATTTAAAGAAGTCCTCTGATTGGCTCATCTCCAATCACTTGCTCATCCCTGGACCACAACCATAAATTGTGTGTATTCCAACCCCCAGCCCCTCCCTTCCTCTTTCAGAGACTTGCTCCTCTTCCAGTCATAGGATCTGATAAGGACTGCCAATTTGGGCAGGTACAATTTATAATTTGGAAAAATACATCAGAGTTCCTCAAGTAAAGAAAGAAGCCAGGAAAGAAAGGGAAGTTGTATAATAGAGAACACAACATAATACCAGCAACGACAGTCATGCTAATCATTAGAACCAAGAATTTTGTTAGCACACGAGGTACTTATCCTGAGCCAGGCACTGTTCTAAGGTTTCAGATAGATTAACTCAGTTAATCCTTCTAGCAATCATATAAAGTAGGAGCTATCATCTTTCCCATTGTATACATAAGAAAGCCAAGGCCCAGAGAGGTAAAGAATGTTTTCTAATGTTCCCCAGCTAGTGCAAAGCAGGGCTAGGAGTCGGATCAGACAGACGGGTCCACCCTCATTGTTTTCTTCATTACACTGCAAAGGTTTTATTATTTGTATTTCCTGGGAGTCAATAAGAGCCCCAAGGCAGTGTGTGCACAGTCACAAGAAAAAATCAAGCTGGATCTTCCTTAATGTGGCTACACTTTTCTAAGTCATTCGACCCTCCTCAGTCACTTAGACCCCCTCTCAAAGGAATCTTTGATGTTCTCAGTGTGGCTGTCTTAGATGACTTGGCCTGGACACGGTGTCTCTGCCTTACTGCTGTAGAGCAGTGACTGTGTGGAGGAACTCTGCTAGGGTTACCGTCTGGGCTCTTCTGATCCCAGGAAGGGGGGTTCTGTCTGACCTCACCGTGGTGCTTGCCTCATTCAGAACAGCGTTCACGGTATTCTATGAATGGTGCTCACCACAGTCTAACCTCGTCTTCTGCTCCTCTTCCCTCTCTCCCCTGAGCCTTATAATCACATCATCTGCATTTTCTAAACCATTATTGAAGGAAAATTTTCTTTATACCCTTTGGTTTTGTGTCTCCAAATCCTTTTTGTTCAAATTTTGCCTCTGCCACAAGTTTCATATTGAAACTCAAAAGCTTTATGAAAGCTTTATTTCTAGTGAAGTTGAAGCTTGACTTTTTCTTTCCATTTTGGCCTGAGATTTCCCTGAAAGAAGGAAATAAACAACATCCTCACTGCTGATGGGAGCTGGAAAGGGAAAGGCAGGGTTAGCAAGAAAATTCAAAGATTAGCAATAGATTAATCTTTCAAAATTTTAATCATAGATGCATTATTTTATCCATGCTTTACATTGTGTTCATTAACTAATTCTCAAGGAGGATAAGTGTTTCCAGATTCACACATGAAGAAGACAGCATTCGAACCCTTTTCTCTCTGAAACTAAAATTTCTTTTCTTTCCACAAATGAGCAGCAGTCCAAGTTGTTGGATTTATGTCAATGATTATAAAAGGTACCTGGGGCTCTGGCTTCCGTCCAGTGACTTGGATGAAACATTTGTTAATCAATGTTCAGATACTCTTTTTCCCCCCAAAAGATATGAGGTATCTTATAAATCATTGCACTATAGATAAAAAAGATAAATGAATCTGTAATTCAAGGTAAAGAAAAAGAGGCTGGCCTTTGGTGGGTGTGGAAATGCCATTGCATACAAACTCCATCAAAGATAGAAGGGGAACTTGGACATCCTGCTGGTCCCTCAGTGAAATCTTGAAGACACACGAGCACCTGCTTTACTACCCAGCCATGCCATTATTGTGTGCACTGTGGAGGGGGGAGACATAGGGCTTAAGTGACTAGATGCAGCTATGTAAGAAGTTCCATTCCAAAAGGAGATTGCATGCTGAGGACCCAATTCAAAAAGATGTATGCAGGGAAATTTTTGGAGTCAAAATGTAGCCTTTCAAAAGTCAAGTGTTCTCCATGGTTCTAGATAATTCCTACGGAAAAAAGAAAGAAAGCATCTCAGTAAGCAATCTGTCCCCCAGCTTGCCTGCTCTGCATTCCATTGTCCCCAAGTCTCTACTGCAATGCTCTTAAAACAAAATAGTTGATTGTGGGATTATTGTATTTTTTAAAAATGTCTTTTGTCCCAGGAAAGTGAGAAAAGCACTCTGATGGAGCAGGAGGCCAGGATTTCAGGCTTTGCAAATGATGGGCAGGGCCTGTGTCATTTCTGTTTTAAAAATTTAAAGGATTCTTATTCACATGTAAAATTAAGTGGTTGGGAGGGTACGAATATTAAAACTTTTCTCTTGAATCAGACACTCTTTCTCTTGAATCAGACACTTTTCTCTTGAATCAAACACTTGTCATCCTGAACATCTGTGTAATACAGTGATTTTCAACTGGTGTGCCATGAGAGGATCTTAGGTGTGCTGCAAAAACTTTTAAAGATCATTAATTAAATTACCTTCAAAAGAAGTTTCAAAGCACAGGAAGTGTTATAAATCATTTCTAACATGATTTATTCAAAAGGACACAAATCCATCTTTTATATAAAGAACTATAACATAGTTCTTTTATTTCTATGTTTTAGAATAATATTATTAAAATATAAGTGTGATGCATCCTAATCCAAAGACATTTTTGTTTCTTTTACTCTTGTTTTTGATCAAAGTAATTTAAGTGTGCTGGAAGTTTAACGATAGGTCAAGTGTGCCTTGAGGTAAAAAAGGTTGAAAACACTGACATAATGTAACCACAGAGTTAATCTGGACAGAACACAAGTTCTACCTGACCCCATGGGGTTCCAAACACTTTGGAACATGGGATGGGTTTCTAAAAGACAAGAGAGGCTCTAAAGGCTCTACCATGTTGTCTAACTGCTGGTCAGTGGGTTCCCAAATCAAGTGAAAGGGAACTGAGTCTTCGATGGAATGGTCTGTGATGACTCAAGCAAGGTGTTACTTTTTCTTCCAAAGATAACATAGTTCTTTTATTTCTGTGTTTTGAATACTATTTTTAAAATATAAATGCGATACATCCTAATTAAAAAACATTTAAAAAAATACAATGAAGTATCAGAAAAACCTAGAGATTTAAAACATGATTAATAGTTACATTATATTTCTGTACAGTTGGTTTTAATTAATTGTTTACTCATTTTTTGCTTAATTGGGATCATATTGCCCACACTGTTTTTGTATGTAGCACACTGTTTTTCTTATTTAATGTTTTAAAAACATTTTTCTTTGTCAATTGAACTTCTCCAGAAACATTCTACTGACCACACGGTGTCTCACTATGTAAATATGCTATCATTTATTTTTCCTCTTTTTCCTCTCCCCCCGTCCCTGGGTAATCACCACTCTATTCTATGAGTTTGACTACTTTAGAGTTTTCACATAAGTGGGATTAGGTAGTATTTTTCCTTCTGTTTCTGGCTTCTTTCACATAGCGTAATGTCCTCCAAGTTCATCCACATTATTGCAAATGACAGTATTTCCCTGTTTCATAAGGCTGAATAATATTTTACTGTATGTCTGTTTCATACTTTCTTCATCTATTGATCTGTCAATAGACTTTTAGGTTGCTTCCACGTCATGATTACTGTGAATAGTGCGGCAATGAACATGGGAATGCAGAGATCTCTTTTTATCATGATTTCATTTCCTTTGGATATTTATCTACAAGTAGAATTGCGGGGTCATATAGTAGCTCTACTTTTAATATTTTTGAGGGACCTAAATATTATTTTCCATAGCAGCTATACCAATTCACATTCCCACCAACAATATGCAAGGGGTCCCTTTTCTTCACATTCTTGCAAACACTTTTTATTTCTTTTCTTTTTTTTAGAAATCTATATAGTAGCCATTCTAACAGGTGTGAGATCATGTCCCATCATGGTTTTGGTTTGCATTCTCTGATCATTAGAGACGTTGAACACCTTTTCACTGCTCTGTTGGCCATCTGTATATTTTCTTTGGAGAAATGTCTAATCAGTTCCTTTGACCATGTTTAGTTAAATTATTTCCATTTTTTTGCTATTGAGTTGTGGGAGTTCTTTGTATATTTTGAATATTAACCCTTTTTCAGGTTTATGGTTTGAAAATATTTTATTTCATTTTGTAGGATTGCCTTCTCATTTTGTTGTTTCCTGCACTTTGCAGAAGCTTTTTAGTTTGACATAATCTCATTTGTCTATCTAGCTTTTGCTGCCTGTGTTTTTGATTTAATACCCAAGTAATCATTGCCAAGGCCAATGTCAAGAAGCTTTTTCTGTATGGCTTCTTTTAGGATTTTTACAGTTTTTAGTCTTTAATTCATTTTTAGTTAATTTTTGTATGCGTTGTAAGAGTCTGATTTTATTCTTTTTCATGTGGATATCCAGTTTTCCCAGTGTCATTTATTAGGAGAACTCCCTTTCCTCATGTGTATTCTTGGTACCCTTCTGAAGGTCAGTGGACAGTATATGTCTGGGCTTATTTCTAGGATCTCTGTTCTAGTCTGTTGACCTATATGTTTGTTTTTATACAGCATCATATTATTCCTATAGTTTTAAAATATATTTTAAAATCAGGAAATGTTTTTATCCAGGTTTGTTCTTCTTGCTCAAAATTGCTTTAGTTATTCAGGAACTTTTGTGGTTCCAGTCATAATTTGTTTAACGGTAAAAATATTTCCCATTTTTCCCTTTATAGGTGGTACCATGGTGAATATTTCATACACATGTTTTTTTGAATTTATGGTTGTTGATTCAAATGAAATTTTTTTAGAGTAGAATAAATGAACGAAATGAAATAAACCATTCTGTTTTGAATTCACAATTTCATAGTGTATTCTAGATCAGAAGGATAAATCAATTTAATCACAATGGTTAATAAATCACTTTTATAAAATTGAACTCCCTGGACAAAAATCATTTTTTCTCTATGGAAGTAAGGTAGTAAGAGTTCAAAGTATGTGGCTTTAGGAGCCTGAGATTCTTTCCAGCATAAGATAATACCAGTGTTTACATCTGTATATAGGGAAGTCCTCCATATATACAGAGTGCATAGCAGAGAATATAAAACCATGAAAATAAAAGAGCCTTTGCTCCCTCCCTCATCTAGACTTCTACAGTGATTGAATTTCCCTGAATTTTGTATCTTACAGTTACAAGTACTTCTAAATTCCTCAGTCTCCATTCACTGGGTCCTTTTAATATGACTCACTAGTTTCCTAAGCTATGGAAATCATCTGATAGCGTCTTTGTATTTTTCTCTGTTCTTTCTTTAGAATGTATACTAGGTAGGTTGGAATCATTCTCCAAGTTGCTTAATATTTCTTTCACATGATTCACTTCTTTGTCCTTTTGTAGAATACTACCTATTCAGGAAGAATCCTTCTCAATATTGACTCACTAACTCCTTGATTATTTCCATTCTGCTTTTTAGCTCCTCTACTGGTTATTAATTTCAACAATAAATATTTAACTTCCCAAGTATCTAGCTCAGCAGTTCTCAGCCTGTGAGTCTCAACACACAGGAACTGTATTAAAGGGCCACGGCATTAGGAAGGTTGAGAAGCACTGATCTAGCTTATTTTTTGGTTTTTGTTCCATGATTAATTCTTTTTATGTGTGCTAAGCATTCTTACATCAAATTTGGGAGTCGTAATCACACACATTCTAATATCTTGTTTAGTTCACCTTACCAACTATTAGTTGCTAAATGTAGTATCTCTCTTACCTGGTGTATGTTTTATGTAATCACTTGGTGAGACTTGGTTGCATATTCATCTTTGTATTGGGGAGTCCTTCCACCAATGCTGTATCTAGGAACATGGTATCATTTGTCTCAGCCAGACTCCAGTACTTGGGGTTGAGGGGTGGAAAACACTACTACAGTGTAACCTCTGTAAGTTGACCACCCAAGGGACTGTAACAAACTGATCAACACATGGAGGTGATCAAAATAAAGGACTACTGCATCCATAAATACACTTGGTACATGTCTGGTCTGTAAAAATTTGGTCAACTTAAGAAGCTGGTCAATGTAGGGAGATGGTCAACTATGGAGGCTGTACGGTATTTGGTTGCTCCCGCAGTTAAACTTAACTGGGGTGATTGTGGGGGCGGTTCTTACCCAACTTGAGTTTTACCAATCACTTAGAGCCCTGCCCCATCTCATTCTTCTAGGCTAGATAGGATCCTACTTGCAGAAATTTTCTCTCTTGCTTACTATAAAACAAGCTCTGAAAGAGACTCTAGTTCGCCCAGCTGCTTATATTGTAATACCCAGCCCAGCCACCAAGGGCTCCATTCAACTCCTTATAACTACCAGGTCCAAACTTGGAATCCTATCAAAGCTGCTCTGATATTACAGACTGTTTCCTTCCTATATGTATGTTGGCCTTTGGTTTTCTCTTCAAATTCAATTTAATTAAAATTTTTCCAATTTTTAGGAATTCTAGATTCTGATCCAGCTCAGATATCACTTCTTGTTTCTTAGATCTGTTTTTTTGTTTTTTTGTTTTTTTTTATTTGCGTCATTTGTAGGGTTTCAGGGAGGTAAAGGAGGCTGGAGCTTGTGCTTAGTTTATGATTTTGAACCAACCACAGTGATCTTTATTGAACCATTTGACAAGGTATTATGTTTCTACCAAAAACATCATATCCATGTTATCTAGTAATTTACATAATATTTCTGTAAGGTAGGTTCAGAGTGATGACTGCTGTAAAGCACATAGTAATGACAATGACCAGAATTTATATACAGGGCTTTACAGCTGAGGTGCACAACCATCCTTTATGTGTTATTTGTTACAAAATTGAGGAGACAGACTCAGAAGAGGAGTAACCAGTCTGTGATTACAAAGGGCAGAAATGGCACTGCAATGTCTTAAATTAGCCCCTTCTGATTCCAGATCTATGTCACCCAGCCCCAACAGTTGCCTCCTGCACAAAGTACTGTGGCCTAGCTCTGGGCTGCCCACCCAAAGTTTACCAATTCCTAACTTTGGAGACTCAGTGGGTATCACAGCAAAAGACAATCAGAGCTTTGCATAAATCCTTTTTCTAAATACATGTCTTGCAGGCAGGTGGCTGCATTTACATTGACACCCTTGCTCCCTTCCAATTAACATCTAGGAGGCATCAAGCTTTAAATCTTCCCCTTGTTTTGAATCGCCTCTAGCCACACTTTCAGAGAGATATGATCCCACCAGCTTAGTCCCAATTGTGAACGAGCATAAAACCCTTTCCCAGCTTTTGTACTCATCATTGGCAAACTGCTAGGCTCATTGAAAAAGGGGACTCTTTTGTTTCTGAATTCAGTTTGTTCACAGGCCTGTCGATGAATGTGGCAAATACAGCAATAGCTATGATACAGTCCGTGTGTCCCTCTTCATCCTTCCTGCCCCTTTTTGATGGTGCTAGATTAGACTATAACACTTTCTGTGGCTTTCATAACTTAACGGTGCTGCTACTAGAAAACTTACATAATAAGCTGTTAAAAAAAATTATTTTGCATGTTTGAACATTAAAACACTAAAGCTTGCTGTGAAAATCTATTTTGATGTTTCCCCCTACATTGGTTTAGCAGGTCTTGTGGTTTGGACATGATCTTTCTCTGCCAAAACACATGTTGAAATTTGATTCCCAAAGTGACAGGGTTGGGAGGCGGGGCCCAGTGGGAGGTGTTTGGGTCAGGGGGCAGATCCCTCATGAAGAGATTAATGCTCTCCCTCCCATGGTCCTGGGAGGTGGGCACTGGATTCTCACTCTCTTAAGAATGGATTAGTCCCTGAGAGTGGACCATTGAAAAGAGGCTGGTTTCCTTGGTTTCTCTGTCTTCTTCTTTTGCCATGTGATCTCCTTGTACAATCCACTCCCCTTCTGCTTTCTGCCATGAGTGGAAGCAGGGTGAGGACCTGCTCAGCAGATGCAACTGCCCTATCTTGGTTTTTTCAGCCACCAGAATTGTGAGCCAAATAAACCTCTTTTCTTTATAAATTTCCCAGCATTGGGTACTTTATAATATTACTGAGAAGGGCCACAAAGAAAGGGGCTTCAGGCAGTGGTAGGAAAAGCTGGCCTGCTGAACTAAGAAGTCTGGAGGGCCCATAAAAATGGGGGGGAGAGTACAATAACCTAGGTAGCCAATGACCAATAGAAATAGACAATCAATGATCAATAGAAAAGGTTAATACCCTGGTGGCACAGAGAGGCCAATGAAAGATTTGCAGTCAAATTCAAATAGAGAGAATATTTATACCCTTGCTGGCCTTTGTCCCTCCTCACTCTCCTTTTTTCCTTCATGAGAGGGGCCCACTGCCAACTCTCTTTGGAAGTGCTCTAAACTTCCTCTTTGTTCTTCCTAAATAAAACCTCTCTTTGTTACCCTGAAACATGTGTAGGCTACCTTTGCTGTCTGTCCACACTGCCTGTGCCACTCCAGTTTTATTTCCAGTTTCCATTCGTTTATATTTCCGTTTCCACTGTGCCTCGTTGAACTTTCTAGCTCAGCCAAGTAATGGAACCAGGTCAACAGGTTTTGGGGAACTGGGACCCTGACCCCTGACAACCATAGAGCAACACTAAATGAAGTGTTGAAGACATGAAGACATCTAGACATTAGTATAAAGCTCCAAAACACACAGATCCCTGGGTTTCACCCTTGTATGGACTAAATTGTGTTCCCCTCCTCTGATTCACACGTTGAAGCTCTAATACTCAATGTGACTGTATTTGGAGAGAGGGCCTTAACTAGGTGACCAAGTTTAAGTGAAGTCATAAGAGTGTGTGGTCCAAATCCAGTAGGACTTGTGTCCTTATAACTAAAGAGACACAAGAGCTAGGTCTCTCTTTCTTTCTCTCTCTGGTAAGTGCACAGAGAAGAGGCCATGTGAAGATAGAACAAGAAGACAGCCATCCACAAGCCAAAGAGGCAGACTGTCAGAACTCTGAAGGCACATTGATCTTGGATTTCTACCCCCCAGAACTATGAGAAAGTAAGTTTCGGTTGGTTAAGTCACCTGGTCTGTGTTTTGTTATGCAGCATGAGCAGACTAGTACCTTCTCAGATTTAATTCTTTTGGGATCTGGCTGAGGCACTGGAATTTCTGAAAAGCTTCATAGTAATTCTAATGTGAAACCAAGGCTTCTAGAATATGTCTGGGCCTTGGGTGTGAACAAAAAAATATGGTTTCTACTCATCTGGAGAAGAGAGTTACTAAATAAGTTTAGTTAGATGAGATGGATGGATAGAAGGACAAGGGTTTTGTGTGTGGTAAAAGAAGAGGGTGATCTGAGATATCATGGGAATGTGGACAATCTACATTGAATCAGGGTATACAGAAAGGCCTCTGGGGAGCTGAAATTTTAGCAAAGACCTCAAATAAGACCAGGGCCAACCTGAAGGGAGAAAGACAGAGAATCTTATGTAGCAGATATCCCAGCAATCACGTTTTTATTTACAGATGGATTTATGGTTCAGGAAAGACATTGAATAAGAGACTCAGTAATACATTTAGCTTGTCATCATGAAATGAATGTACTTAGGGAATTATTCTTTGCCTATAAAATTCTATTTATTAATATATTAATCCCTGACTTATTATACATTTTGATTACCAGTGGTATTATGAATAACCATTTCTTGAAATGAGGCAACCATGGTAGAATTCAAAAAACAAATAAATTCTCAGATATCGTGCAAAAAATATATAGATGTACCTAACCCCAACCCTTTTATATTGCCATTAACCATTTCACATTTACTGTCAAGAAAAGAAATGTATGTCATCTTTTTTGATAATGTATTCCAAAAGTTTACAACAGACACAGGAATCTAATTTTTGATTAGATTAAGAGACTAGGGCAAAGATGGCAAATAGGGGGCCATTCTATGTGCCAGTTTGATTAAATAGTAGTGATTCCTTGGAGTATCTTTGAAACAGAGACTGAGGCTGCAGCTGGGTGCAAAGTGTCACATTGATTATTGATGTCCACCCTGAGTGGTGGGAGGGAACACATGTGTTCCAAACTTTGTATTTCTAAATTAGTCCATTATTATTTAATTTGATTCAGGCCCTGAATTTACATTTTTTTACCACACGTTAAATGCTGTCCTCCTAACTCCAGTCATTTGTTCTGTAAGAAGGAAGAAAAGCCACAGAAGTCACCCTGCTGCTGTGTTAACTTCAGAATCATGTATACATGTGGTTGGGAGTTTAGGCCATCTATAGTGAAGGCATTTTTGTTTTTTAACTTCAGTAAAAATCCCTTGTGGTGAAGTTAAATATCACAAATTTCCTGTTAGCAGATTGTTCTCAAAATGTAGCCTGTCTTGTATGTGTACGCATGTCACATGTAGTAATGCAGCAAAGGAAGCTTTGATCCCCTTTAAAGGATTGATTTCTTTCTAGATGATGAATTATTTACTCCTTTTAAGAAACATTTGCATAGAATGGCAGACTGATAATGCTAGCAGAAGTGTCAAGAAACTATTTGATCATCCTCAATTTTAATATATCATAAAATGTGTTTCAATTCATCAGAATATTAGTTAGGTTTGTATGTAATTAAGGAAGCAAATATAGCATATGAGATAGTCACATAATACTTCAAAAACACTTCTGATACATTTTGGTACATAACAAATTTATTACTATTATAGGAGCTTTAGTTCTAATTTTCATTTGTGTAAATATAGGCCAGAAGGATAAGAAACATTGAGATGTTCACCTCTGAAACTTCAGGAATTCTCTTTGACACAGATGTCAGCCATGGTTGGCTTCACTAAAATGGGTCACACAATTACACTTTGTCTTAGAATCCTGGAAATGGGCTGTCATCTTTTGTATTTTTCTGTCATGTGACTAAACAGTGCAAAATCACTTTACCTCCCCCAAAGGTAGCGAGTAAAAAAATTACCACGTTGACCAGAAGTGATAAAAAAAAATTAATTTAAAAAAGCCAACAAAAACATTTAAAACCATTTTGTAGTATTTTTAAAACACATAGGGGAAGGGGTCGTCTTCAACACGGAAACATACAATTTATGTATATTGTACTAAAAGTTCTTACACAGTTTTGGTACCCAAGTCTTTTCGAATGCTTTCCTCATTTACTTCTGAATGTGAGGAAAACACCGAATATGTCTAAAGTTTTTCATTGGCATTTTATTGAGGCACTCCTTGCCTGGTTCCCCGCTTCCCCACTTGGTCCCCAAACCAGGGGCACTGATTTGTACCCCGATGTAGGCAGCGTCAGCCTGGAAGCATTTCCGCTGGATCCCGTTTCCATGCAACCAGAGCGAGGCACACACAGCAACCAGTTGTTGGCAAAGTTTTTTCATCTCTTGGTTTGTCCTTCCTTCCCAGAAAAGACAGAAAATGCACTTGCGGGGAGCTTAGAGAGCGCAGGGGCCGCCCCGCACACATTTGCATCGAATGGCATCTGGAGCGCGCTGCGCGCTCACGCGCTTCCGGGGGCGCCCGCGCTCCAATTCCACCGCCGTTTCCTAAGGAAGGGTAGAAAGGGAACAGGGAGGAGAGAAAAGGAGCAGAGGACTCCCTTTGTATCTGTGCCCAATATGGTTTCTTTTGATTTTTCACTCTGCATAGTCAAGGGCTCCGCAGGGGTCCTCATCTGTTACCAGGCGCGCTGTACCTGCCCGCCTGTGTGAAAGTCGCTCGCACACCCCATCTATCTCCCTGGCGCCTACTGAGCTCTCGGCCGCAAGGATCAAGCCCCACACGGAGCACAAAGGCAGGTCTGTATAGAAAGAGGCGATCTTCTTTATTGTCCCAGGCTCTTTGTGTGCGCGCAGGGCGTCAGCGCCCCTCTCCCCCGCATTCCCGCCTATCCCCGGAGAGAGGAGGGGACAGAGTTCCAGAGTTAGTGCAGTAGGCTATGCCTGCACCTTCAAATTCATGGGATTATTCATGGGCCCACCATTTCCCCTCCATTTATGCCCCAACTTAAAACACCAGTCATCAATAGCACTGACACTGTTTTGAGACCAGTTTTCCTGTGCTGAAATTAGACTATTTGAAATTGTGATGGAAGGAAGGAAGGATAGAGAATTAGGGTTGGTTTCGGATTTAAACCAGTACCTAATGGCCTTGGAAACGAAGGCGTTAAATAACCTATGATCTTCTTCAGCATTGATATTATCATGGATGTGCTGTGAAAATCTGTTTTTAGAAAGCACGTGATTAGATCATGCTTGCGATCACAGAGGAGAAGGGACTTGCTCCTAATCAATGGTAAAAAAGCAAGTCAAAATAGTTGAAAGACAGATGAGGAAAATTTAAAAATCGGATGGTATAATTTTTACTTAATAAAAGAAAGGTAAAGATTTCAATCCAAAACGTGTACCGATCATAAGCAGGTAAGTCACCAGGGCCAAATAGGGAACTTACTCCTAAATCTCTCCGCCTCTTCCTTCTCCTGCTTTTTGACAAAATTTGAGTTAATAAAAAACATTTTGGCACAGTGATCGTGATCTTTAATCTCATCAAGCTCCTGCAAGGACTCCTTTCTTTTTTTTTTTTTTTTCTCTAAAATGTTGTTTTACAGTTTAAAGAGGGAAATTTTCTATAATTAAAAACTTAACTAAGCCCACCCAATTTATACTTGTTGAAAAGTATTTGCTACTTCCTATTTAGAAATGGTAAAATATTGCCTTGGTCCACATTGTGTATAACATACCATATGCTACTGACTCATTTGCATTTTTCTCCTTTAGTTAAAAGATTTCAAATTCAATCTCAGAAAAGCATGTATCAACCCCTCACCCTCCCGTAGGCTTTGGTCACAGTAACAGAGGCCCGCTTTTTCTACTTGCGCTGTACCTTTCATAAATACATTCCCAGTTTTTTTCCTCCCATCCCTATTTCCTGTGTGTCTTCCCCTATCATTCTTTCTCTGAGAAGATTCAGAAAATGGGCAATCAAAAAAAAAACAAGAGTCTCTACTGTTCCATTCGTTCCGCCCTGCCCCCATAAAAAGCTAATATTTTCAGGTTGACTGAAAGTTTAACTTTGTTATTTTTTTTTTATTTTTCAAGAAAATCCAGCGTGACGTGGCACGTGTTAGTGCCCTCTTACTTAACAAATTACATGTTTTTTTGACCTAAGTTAAAAGCTGTGCAAATCTCCCTTGTCTGTGTTTTCATTGTGTATGGGCCCTCAGACCTGTCTGCGGTGGAACTCGGAAACTTAACCTCAGTCTTTCTGCCCAGAGCTCCTCTTTGTTCCTTAAAACTTGAGAGAAGACACCATTCCCCAAGAATAGGATATTCTCTGATGGTCACTTAAGACTAAGTAATATCGTGTTCATGCAGGATGGGGGAGAGCTGTCACCCTATATTTGGAAATAGCTGATCTTTTTTGGTAATTGAAAGAATTTTTGGAGTTTTCAAGATTCTGAACAATTTCTTCAAGATTGGAATAATTGAAATGACTACAGAAGACACAAAACTTAACTCTTTTTTTATTTTCGGGAGTTTTTTAGTGGTATATAGAGTTATTTTCCAGATCTGGATGTATTTCGAGTGGAACCTAACATGGTTCTAGACACTCTGATGATTCCTGGCCTGCAGTGGTGATTACGGCCCTACCAAGTCCCCTGGGTAAACATCGCCTTCTGGGAAAAAATCCTATGGGGTAAGTCTTTTAAAAATTAGATCAGAGGGCTCAGCGCCTGTGGCTCAAGCAGCTAAGGCTCCAGCCACATACACCTGTGCTAGCGGGTTCAAATCCAGCCCGGGCCCATCAAACAACAATGATGGCTGTAACCAAAAAATAGCCAGGCGTTGTGGCGGCCACCTGTAGTCCCAACTACTTGGGAGGCGGAGGCAGGAGAATCGCTTGAGCCCAGGAGTAGGAGGCTGCTGTGAGCTGTGATGCCATGGCACTCTACCCAGGGCAACAGCTTGAGGCTCTGTCTCAAAAAAAAAAAAAAAAAAATAGATCAGAGAAGTCTTGAGGGAGTCTCTGCTTATCCATTACTAAATACACCAATCTTTTCTTTCTTCCGCAGACTGGCCTGGACTGACTCACGCTTTTGCACTTGAACTGGTCATGCCTAGGATAGGCCCTTTCACCAAGCCTCCCTAATGTGCCATTTCATTTTCAAAAGGGAGAGATGTGTTAGATCTATAAATCTTTCTCTTCACTCACTTGCAGTCCCTGCCTTATGTGAGGACTACCTCTCGGAAGTTATTCACATTGGGTTGGGAGAGGTCAGGCTGACCACAGTTCCTGGCAGGTGGTCCCACACGGAAGCTCAGGGGCCCGTACACAGCCTCGGCCCCTAGGTGCTTTAAAGGCTCTCTGTGGAAAATAATAGTCGTGCGTCTTTGTCTGCATCTCCAGGGCTGTCTATGACAGGCTTTGCTTCATGACAGATTGCTGCCCAGACACTGACCCCGTTGTATCTCCAATCAGCCTGCCTTCCAGTCCCAGTATACAGCAACTTGACATCCTTCCAGAAAATATGCTCTTTTTGCTCTCAAAGAAAAAAGAAAGAAAAAGAAGCTCATTGTTGAAGATAGACATGGAGCGGGTCCTTAATGAACAACCACAGAGAAGGGAGGGGGAACCACGGGCCAGTTGTTAGAATACTCGAATATAGACAGCCATGGCTAAGGCCACTGGCCACACTCAGTGTTTGTATTACTTACATTCTATTTCACTCTGCCTTATCTTTTGATTTCCTTGTCAGTTCATCAACTTAGTATATTGTCTTTACTTTCTTTTCAAACTTTTTTCTTCCTGATTCCTCTAGTTTTACCTATTTCATTTCTTTGTTTTCCTTCCTTTATTTACTCATGTATATGTAACCTTGTAGTGGATAAATACATTTGCAAAATCGATTACTCCTCCCTTTGTCCATTTCTGCCCTTTACACAGTCCATCCCCTATTTCATTCAGTGGTCATATTTGGTGAGGTTTGGTGTGTCTTTATGTCTAAAATGCTAACAGAGCACCCAGCAGTATTTGAAACCTCACTAATCATTGTAGAATGAATGAGAGAAAGAGAATCTAATTTCCCATTAGTTTTTCTGATTCTCTGGGGTAGGATTTCTCAACCTCAGCACTGTTGACCTTTGGGACCAGGCAATTTTTTGTGCATCAGAGGATGTTTAACAACATCCTTGGCTTCCACCCACTAGATGCCAGTGGCAATCTCCCATGCAGTTGTGACAACCAAAAATCTCTCCAGACACTACCAAATGTTTCCTGAAGAGAAAAATCACTCCCCATTTAAGAATCACTGCTCTAAATCAATGTTGTCAAATAGAACTTTCTGAAATGATGGACATGTTCTACAATATCTCTGTTGTCTAATATGATAACCACTAGCTACAGGTCACCACGGATCACTTGAAAGGTGACTAGTTGCAATTAAGACATGGTATATATCTATAAAATATACACCAGATGATGAAGCCTTGGTAAAAAATAAAAAATAAATAAAAAAAGTAAGATCACATCAATAGTTTGTTTAATATTGGTCATACATAGAAATGATAATAATTTGGATATGTTGAGTCCAATAAAATAGATGATTCAAATTAATTTTATGTTTCTTTTTATTGTTTTTGGCTACCAGAAATTTATAATCACTTTATATGGTTTGCATTTGTAGCTCACATTCTATTTCTATTGGAAAGCACTGATGAGATAGTCATTGCTGGGTGGGCCTAGTGGCTCATGCCTGTAATACTAGCATCCTGGGAAGTCAAGGTGGGAGTATCACTTGAGCTCAGGAGTCTGAGACCAGCCTGAGCAGAAATGCGACTCCATATCTACTAAAAACAAAAAAATTAGCTGAGTAGTCCTGGCTACTTGGGAGGCTGAGGAAGGAGGATTGCTTGAACACAGGAGTTTGAGGTTTCTGTGACCTAGGCTGACACCACAGCACTCTAGCCTGAGCAACAGAGTGAGACTGTCTCAAAAAAAAAAAAAAAAAAGAAAGAGAGAGAAAGAAAGAGACAGTTACCACTTGGTTTCTGTTTTCTTTTCTCAGTTTATTTTTCTTTCTTTTTATATTCTTCTCTTCTTTTTCTTAATATTGCTCCTCCCAGAGGCAACAGTGGCTACTTTCTGAGCTAATAGGCGGTTCTACATCTAGTTTATTATCTGTGAAATCATGAGTAAGTCTCTCCCTCTTTAACCCTTGTTTCCTCTAAATGTAAAATTAGTGAATGGTGTGCAACAATTTTTAAAAGTCTCTTACAGTACAAGTTGAAACAACTATATTTAATCAAGGATAGCTACTTGGTGCAGGAGCTCTAAGGAGGCTTAGCACAGGCATCCCCCAGAAAGGCCACTCCCGGTTCCTATGCAAGGGGCTTTCCACGCAGACCTGGCTGGCTTAGATCACCGCGCAAACTCCCAGCAGTATGTCTTAGAGAAATGCTGGCTTGGGGGACACTGATAGGAATTATTAAGAGGAAAAAAATGTCAAGGTTAAATGCATTTGAGACATACTAGATTAAGCAAAACTAGAGAAGTCTGTTTAACTGCAGCTCATCTCAGAACCTTTAATATATTAAAATGTAGCACATCAAAGGAGGTGGATAGAATACAATGTTCATACATAAATTTGTCTGTGAGGCTTGTATATTCCTTTGAGTTTTATCCTGATAGTAATGGAAGTTCACTGAAACCGGCAGTGACAGAGTGATAGACCTTTTAGAGAACTTCCTCTGGGTACAGTACAAGTCAGAGTAGAAACATGAGATGGGCAATCAGGAGGAGGCCCTGAGCAGAGGCAAATGAGGAGGCTGTAGCAATTGCCTGGATGAGATTTTGAGGACCTAAAACGGGT
Source organism: Loris lydekkerianus (assembly GCA_963574355.1). Classification (NCBI taxonomy): domain Eukaryota; kingdom Metazoa; phylum Chordata; class Mammalia; order Primates; family Lorisidae; genus Loris; species Loris lydekkerianus. Next base: position 68,789 of record CAUYPK010102385.1, on the reverse strand, counting down.
CCTCAGAAAGTATTTGCAGAATTCAATCACCGCAATGTAGTAGGCCCAAACAGCCCTGGTCACTAGCCTGGCAACTCAGTGGGTAGTGATGGTTCTAACAATACCTTTACAGCCTTAGTTAGGGAGACAGACTTGTAAGCAAATAATTACAATACAAGATGCTGCACAAAAATTAGAAGAAGATTTAAGGTACAGAGAGAACAGAAGCCATATGCTTATACGTAACATATGAACGTAACATATGTAAAATATAGGCACAAGATGCATGATCTTTCCAACTATAGCAACATTTAGATATGTTCCAATGGCTCACTTTTTAAAAAAAATTTCAAGATTCAGCCGGGCACAGTGGCTCATGCCTATAATTCTAGCTTGCTGAGAGGCTGAGGCAGGTGGATTGCCTTAGCTCAGGAGTTGGAGACCACCCTGAGCAAGAGTGAGATCCTGTCTCTAAAATATAGTCAGGTGTTGTGACAGGCACCTGTTGTCCCAGCTACTTGGGAGGCTGAGGCAAGAGGATCACTTGAGCCCAAGAGTTTGAGGTTGCTGTGAGCTATGATGCCACAGCACTCTACCAAGGGCAACAAAGTGAGACTTTGTCTCAAAAAAAGAAAAAGTTTCAGCTCAGCACCGTGGCTCAAACGGCTTAAGGCACCAGCCACATGCACCTGAGCTGGTGGTTCAAATCCAGCCTGGGCCCGCCAAACAACAATGTCGGCTGCAACAACAACATAAAAAAATAGGTGGACATTATGGCAGGTGCCTATAGTCCCAGCTACTTGGGAGGCTGAGGCAAGAGAATTGCTTAAACCCAAGAGTTTGAGGTTGTTGTGAGCGGTGATGCCATGGCGCTCTACCCAGGGCTACAGCTTGAGACTCTGTCTAAAAAAAAAAAGTTTCAAGATTCAATTTTGTGTGTAAAAAGTGAAGAAGTTATTAGAAAAAGGGTTTACAAAGTTTTAAGAAAAGATATTGGGGGGGGAGAACAAATGTAGTCTAAAAACTCAAGGATGGAAAGGATTATGTCTGTCCTGGTCACCCCATGTCCCTCGTCCCTAGCTAAATGGCCTGGCATGCAAAGATCTGTTAAACAATCTGAATTCCAAAGCATTCTATATAGGTCCCTAAAAACTAAATATAATATTAAGAAATAATATTAATGTAATTATTTCATTTAACCCAAAGCATTGCTTTTCACAGCAGCAATGGGAATTCTTATTTCTTTGGAAATTATTTTTCATGTTAGATGAGCTCAGTATTCTAAATAATTTTGCTGTTGTTAGTGAAAAGCTCTTCCACTTTTGAAGGTGGAAGTTGCCTGACTCATCTTGAGTGATCTTGGGGGAGGCCCCACCAGGATTAAGTCCCATGGCTGTACTTGGTTTCTTGATGACTTTCTTCCCAAAATAGCTTGTGTTTTTTCAAAATTCCATTCTGAATGTATTAAGTAAACAATTATTTTTAAGAGAACAACCTAGTACTTTGTTTACAAATTATACTTTTTACAATTGTCTCCATATTGCAAAGTAAGAAAAGCAAAAATTAGAAACTTTAATTAAATTTAATTAATTTAATTTAATTTAATTTAATTTATTTGAATACTCCGTTGATTCTCAATCGCTAGGAATACTTAAAACATGATTGGAATTCCAGTAGTGTATGTGTATAAACTCTGTTTTTACCAGATATTTACAAATTATTAGAAGAATCCGAATTATATTACAAGTATGATGACTTGCCCTTTCTCCCTGTCTGCTCTGCCAGTCTCTAGAAAGTAACGTACAGGTCCCTGCTACCCGATGTGAGGTCCAAGGACAGCAGCACCAACATCATTAAAAGAAGTCTTAGAAATGCAGAATCTCAGTTCCCACTCTAGACCTACTGAATCAAAAATAGTCAGAAAATTCATATACACATTTAAGCATCACCTTTCTCAACAACTCTTGATTGACCTTGTTAATAGGAATGCAAATAGGAAAGACAAAACACTTCATTTTAGACACACATATTCATGTCCTTGTTAATATTTTCAACAATTGCTACACCTCATAAGTTACTATCAGTGTGGCTGTCTTTTAATTTTGCTTCTCTTACTTGCTAGAAACAATCAGTGAAATTCCTACAGGGACAAGGAATGGCCAATGTGTAAATTACAGGGATAGATCGAATGTGTTAGGATGATATAATGACTTGCCCAAATTGCCTGCATGTGGAACAGCTAAGGGGCCCTGGAATGCAGAAGTAGCATTGGGAGGGAGGGCCCTGAGGGTGGCAGCTGGAGGCAGCGGAGAGGAGTTTCAGCCCCCTAGGTAGGTGTGGTAGCAGAAGGAGAGCGCAAGGGCCAAGAAATGACAATCCAAGTAAACAGTTGGCTCAGAAAGGTGGGAAGGTGGTGCCCAAGAAGAGGGTGGTGCTCTTCCACGCAGATGGGCATTAATAATGGGGAAGAGAAGAACAGAAGATCATGCCCAGGGGTTCAGAAGGTTTGGAAGTACTGGGAAGCACGAACCTAGTAAGGATCTTTTACAAATTATTAGAAAAGAAAAAATTGGCAAGTAGGGGTAAGGTTGTTGATTAAGATTAAGTTACCAGAAGTTCTGTTGATTCCTAAAACAAGCTCTAATTCTTGACTTACTGAAGATACTTGATACATGGATTAGATGTGTTCTTAGCATCTTATTGTCTGGATATAGGAAGATTTGGCATTTTAAGAAAAAAAAAATTTTGTGACTAAATTTCAAATGAAAAGAAATGTTCAAAAAACTAATCATCAGTCTTAGGAATGCACTTCCAAAATGTTATCTCTACCTGCATGGTGTCACTTGTCTGCAATGGTGGAGAGAGATACCTGGAGGGACCATTTGTGCTTAAACACATGAGGGACAAAGTCCAGAGATGATATTTCCTCTTCCAGATCCGGGACCCCTACTCAGAGGGTGATTTACACGTCAGTTGCAGCGTGTTGGTCAATGTTCCAGGCTGTCAGCTCAGCACCGCCCTCGGGGCTCAAGCTATACAGGGCATTGAAAGGTTAGTCAAAGCCCACATTGTGTTCCTCTTGCTGCAGGAGCAGCTGCACTAATTTGGATTGTGACTTGACTTGTCTTTCCCCCACTCTTCCTGCAGTCTGAGCTGGGTTTGTGTCAATCAATGGTGTCACATCATTCAAGCATTGAGAGATGGTAGCCTTTCCAAACATTTTTAGGATGAATTTTAGCCAGACATCTGGGATGGTCCGATAAAATTCTGCACACTCAATACTAATAACGGTCACTATTTCATCTTTTTGTGGACTCATGGGAAGCACGTGTCATATCCAGGGCATTTGATTTGTACACTAGTTGGTGGGAAGAGTACTAAATTTGGAACCAGAAGGTTTGGCTTTGAGTCCTATCTTTGCCACTTAAGTGCCACAGTTTACTTATTTATAAAATCAGGATGTTACTAATCTACTATTGTAAACATAACATGCATGAGATCACTTTCTGAACTATAAACAGGTACTATACAAATTAAGGTAGAGTATTGTTATGATTGTTGCCTTAGGAGAAGAAAGACACATTTGAACCAAAGGTCAAATCCAATGTGATAAGCCCTACGTTAGAAAATGTAGGTCACTGCTTTAGCGCAAATGTTGTGGATAGTTACCGTTATAAATAATGACTGTGATTGCCTAGTCAAACTCTGAGCTGATGAAGCAGCTCAACACAAGTAAAGGAAGCACAGCTTCTTCATTTTTATGGGTAATGTCTACAATAAACAGTCACTGTGAGATGGCCCAACCTGGTCCTCCTTTTGTGGGGACTTGACCTATTCTTTTTGGTTTTAGGTCTAGGAGATGATAGCAAATCTCACATTCTCCCCCCAAAAGATCTTTCCTCATTCTCCTTTTATTGTCTTCCTGAGAACTCTGGGGAGTCTATTTCTTCTGATTTTGGCTTCAGCTTTTATCTCCAAATGTCCCACTTTCAGGAATCTTCCTCCACTCATTTCCTGCCAAATCAAGAATAGAATTTCCTGAAATTTCTTAGCTCATTAGTAGAAAATTATTTTTCTTTATTGTCATATTTTCCTTGTGAACACTTTTTTTTTTTTTTTTTGCAGTTTTTGGCCAGGGCCAAGTTTGAACCTGTCACCTCCAGTATATGGGGCCGGCGCTCTACTCCTTTGAGCCACAGGCGCTGCCCCTGTCCTTCTGAACTTTTAATGGCAACTTGGAAGTTTTTGCTTTTTTAGAAATAAGTGTCAGGGTAGAAGAAGAAATCAGGCCCTTTTTAACATGTGGAATTATATAGAGATGATGTAGAAAAATAAGAGCATTACTCCCCTCTTTAATGACTCAAAGTTTACTAACAGGGGTGCTTTGTGAATTACAGAAAGGATTTTTAGTTCTTTGAGGAAAGACTTACTTTGGCGTGGAGGATGGTGTTAAGACACATAATTAGTCTCTGACACATTGCATATTCACATAGCTGACGGAGGTGTTGGTGGGGACTGATGAAGGCAAACTGATGAGCTGAAACATAGGGAGGGAAGAAATTCTAGCAGCACACTTGACATACAAGTGCCCTCATGCCGTGGCTTGGCATATTACACTAAAAAAAATTCTCAAGTTTTCTAAGTTTTCTCATCCTCACAAATGCAATATACTGACCCTTTGATCTAGATTTCAGGAGCTTAGCCACACCGCTGCTACGTCTCACCTTGATAGACTCAAAAGGACCAAAGTTTTGGCATCTAGGTGGAATGTGTCTCTACACATTCTACTACAGAAATATATAAGCCTCCCTACGTAGCTATACAGTTATTCACAGCAACATTTCTTGGGGCCCCACAGGGTCTCCTAAAGATGACTAAACAATCGGTCTGTTTTCTTATAACGTTGACAAACTTTTCAGTGTGCAGATAATGAAATTTGCTAACAACTGCAGGTTTTGTTCTTTTTTGGTCAAAGGTTAAAAGGACCTGAGTCTCAGCCCTAAATGGCACTGTGGAAGTGGTCGGTAGGTATGAAGGGTATAATGAGCTTCAGATACCTGCAGCCACAGAAGGAGGCTTTTCCCAGGCTAGCTAGACATTTCCTATTCCTTCTGAATCAAACTGGATGACAACAGTTCAGATATTTCTGTTAGAATTGAATATGTTTGCCCTCACTATATTTTAAGCTCATAATTATGTAGTTCTGTTCATTTCATGTCCATTTTAAGTCACTGCTGTGGAAAACATTCATCATGGTCATTAATAGTATAAATCACCAAACTTAATTTCAAAATAATTTGCGTGTGTATTTTTATGATACAAATCCTATTAAAAACTGGGAACTTTCACATGAAATGCCGTGTTGCTCCAAGACATAACAGCATGAGTCTAATGGAAACTGGTAGTACCTCTGATGAAATCAGAACACAACAGAAATGTAATAACAACAATTACTATGTTTGAACACGTAACCGCATAGTATTTGGTTCACTTTTTTTTTATGTCTCTAATCGTACTAGCAATTCAGCAAAAGGCATTGTGTTTCCACATTTCTTACAAAGACACTGAGGCTCTGAAAGTGAGGCAACGGACCCAGATCATTTATTTGTTAATTTTTGTCTGAGCTCAAAGCTCATGATCTTTTCACTGGGCCAACTATTCTGCTGACCTCAAAATATTTCCACTTTGTTTAGCTTAAATTAATCCATGCTTGTTGGAGAATGAAAAGCTAATTTTGTAGTGTGTGGCAGCAGGCAGTGAAGGATAGTATAAAGTAAGGTGAATATTAAGTTAATTTGGAAAACATGAATGAGACAGATGCACATTTTATAGTGACTTGAATTGAAAGACAAAAAGCAAAGAAATTGGCTCTTGAATTATTTTTGAGTTTCCTCTATTGTGGTAAAGGTAGGTCAAAATTTCAGTCTTTTGATGAATTGCTAGTTTTTCTTCTTCTTCAGTAAGATTGCTGCAAGTAAGCCTACCACACTTAAAACATTTGTTCTTCTTAACATTTCTAATACAGTCAAGGAGAGTTTAGTGTACTGTAGTTGATTTTATGTGATTCTGAAAATTGGAGACTTTAATTAGTATTATTTTTTGGTTTTCTTCGTAAACAGATAAATTGTGTCTGTTGGAAATACATATATAAAGTGCTTGACTTATAAAAAAAAATGTTTTCCATGCTTATTTAAAGAGGACTAAAAAAGATCTAAAGTACTGTGAAATAATTGAATTCAAAGCTGTTCTGTAGGAACTTGAAGTTTCATGGCATATTTTCTTTACCTCAAACAAAACTCACTTCTATGCAAATATCCATGGATAGTGAGTTACTGGTTTGTTTTTCCAAGGCTGAAAGCATTCTGTGCACAGCGCCATTACCTGCAGTGCCCTCTGGAAGGAGTGCACGTACTGGAGTGTCCATATTGGAGCTGCCAATTCATTTGATGGCCCCGCCCATTCCACTACTATTGGGCCACAACTCTTAATCAAAGTCACTTCAAAGACCCCAAACAGATTGATTCACATGTGAATACTACCCAAACCATCTTTGAAAGGAGGAGGGATTCTAGTCTTAAGTTTCTTTGAACCTACTGTTGCTCATTTACTAGTATTTACTTTGCATGGCCTATGGCTGAACCATGGAAATTGGAAAACAAACTCCCATTCAGCAAGTCATGTCAAAGGTGACTGCAGAGCCAGAGAGTCGACTGTGGGACAGACATTCTTTCTGATCAGGAGGCCTCCTCTGCAGTGCTGCTGTCTCCACAGTTACATACCTGTCCATGGAAGCCTTTCGTCTATCTTGTCTATGTGGGAAGTCCTAGACGATGCCATCAATCTGGGAGATGAGAGAGATGCCCATTTGACACTCCAACAATAGTTGTGGGGCAAGGAAAAAAAGAAAGAAAGAAAATTAGCTGGACCCCTGAACAAAGTTCTTTTGAACTGTACTATGATTATAAAGAACATCCAATGGGCACTCTGCTCAGAAACCTATTCTGTGCACACTCAGACCCACGGTTAAGCAATTATTTTTACTAAGCACATAGTAAAATGGGTACTGTTGAAGGATTCAGAGAAGAGGGAGATAGGAAATAATTATATTCCTGAGTTTTCTTACAGGAGAACCCCAGATTCTCCCCCAATAATGAAGCTGTAGCATGTATCACAGCCCTAACAGTCATGTACGGTGAGCAACACATTGTCTGTTGATTATAATTATTGCAGAATCAGAAAAGGGGCACAAAATATGACATATTTGAATGGTTTGTGAGTTTAGTTTATTGTTAATCTAAATTGAGGAATGAAAAATGTTAAAAATTAGAGTCCTCAGAAACACATTTAAATATATTTTAAAGTTCATTTAGATGTGAGAAATCTAAGAACCCAGATTGAATTATATGTCTTTTTTTTTTTTTTTTCTTGTCCTGGAATAAAACAAAAATGGTTTGCATATGCACTTCTCACTCTAAGGTGTTTTAAGGCTCAACCATAAGGACCTTTCATAGGGCATGTGAAGAATCTCGGGAAATACATAAGTGCAGCCGTCATCATCATAGAATGCTCTGGAAGCCTAGCTGACTGCCATGTCTGTGATGAAAGCTGAGTCCTCTTCATGTCACTAGAATTGAAATGAAGATGCAGCTTTTTATGGGAAGGTCCTTGACTACAGGATTTGCTGCCAAACTCACAGGGATGTCGCCAGCTGACCTTTAGGGCACGGTGCAAAGTCCATCTGTTTACACAGACTTTTACTCCATGGGGGTTAATGTGAGAAGAAATTTCTCAGACATGATGTGGAGGAGATGCAAATGTGGATCAAATGTTTACCTACCACTGTTTTTTCTCTGTGTAACTTTATACTTTATGGACATTCCAAAGAACTCACAAAAGTCAACTAACATTCATTTAAAACATCGCAAGATGTTATGTGCAAGTCTAATTGAATAAATTACGTTAAATGAAAGGCTACAAATTTTAAACACGTTGAAAATACAAATTCAAATACATTGTGACAAGAACAGCACATTGTATTTTAAATGCATGTGTTTTAAACAGAATTTAGATTTCAATATAGTTGAAGTAAAAACAGGTCAAATGATAGCAAAGAGGTCCTGTAAAGAGTTCAATGCCAACTGCAGCGATCCAGATGTCCTCTGGGAAGACAGAATACTTCTCCACCCCAGGAGTATTGTTACTGCAGAAGTCCTGTGCAAAAAATAAATAAATAAATAAATCTCCATATATGGTATCCTTAGATTTAAACCCCACAAGTCCTGTTAAAACCACAAGACACTTCACGTCTTAACCTCATCCGCCATGGTTATGTGACTATAGGGTGGTGTGCATGGCATGAAGAAAGGGGACACAAGAAGCAAGCTGTTAGAGACACTGAATAAAGGCAGCGGATATCCCAGCCTCACTTACTGCCTATTCTCCACACCCTCCTTCCCTCAGTGATCTATTGCCTAGAATTTAGACAACGAGCAAGAGATACCAGATTTGAAATATTTCCTTGTTGTTATGTCATTATCTAAAAACTTATGTAAGCAGTAGTGGCTATGTACATTTCTACACGATTAGTAGGGTATCTAGCTAAGAACACCACTTTCTTATCTGTCAGCCTAATCTCTAATTCACCGGATCACATCAGCCCATGAACACACACCCAAAGGGAAGTGGATGATGGAAGTGATAAAGTGACTTGGTGTATGGGTTTAAACAGGTTATTCAGTATGTCTGTTCTGCCTCAGATTTAATTTTTAATCTACATTTATTTTCTCCTTTTAAAGACAAATCTGTGTCTTGAGTCACAACTGATACCTGCTGGAGATTGCAAGTTCAAGAATAACTAATAACAATACCTGACATCGATGGGCATTTGACCATGCCACATACAACTCTAAGCACTTGGCAGGCAGTGCTTCACTAAGACATCACAAGAATGCTATGAGGTGGGTAATGTTGTTATCTCCGTCTTACAGATGAGGAAACCAAGGCCTAAAGAGCTAAAGTAACCAGCTAGCAAACAGGGGTATAGGACTGGCTTCAGAGACTGCATTATTAATCTGTGTGGCCTTTGCTTCCTTAATACAGTTTGCACCCACTGGTGACCCAATGGACTGTGTGAAACATCAGTACTCTCTAAGCCATGAAGACTTTCCAAATTATTAATAATAAGGAGACAAGTTTATCAAAGGAACAGCGTGGGACATCGTGAGGCACAAACTAAGACCTGACCGAATGTGAGCTGAACAAGAGAATAGCTGCTAAACAACAGCCTATACTGATGTGCAAAAATCATTGGTTATTTGTTTGACAATCATTGGGGTACAAATGGAGCTGATAGGTACTTAAACATTTTGCCCTCCAGTAGAAAAGGTTAAATGCCCTCTTTGGAATTTAGTTCCCAGGGATTTGTTTCTCAAATCTATACCAACCGGAGATTTACTACCTCTGTAAGATTTGTGAGGAGCTTGAAAGAGATAAATGGAGAGTGAGATCTCAGTGTATAGGCAATCCCCGAGTTACAAACATCTGACTTACATACTACGTTCACGAACAGAGACTGATGCAGATCATAGGTAAATATAACCATTCCAACTTACATATACATTCAACTTAAGAACAAACCTACAGAATCTATCTTGTTCATAACCTGGGCACTGCCTGCCTCTGCTTTCTGCCTGTGTTCAAGTCCCAAATGTGGGTCTTTCCTACTGGTGATGTGCTTGTCTCTAAGTGAAGCCCACTGGGGCCTCGAATTTCACTCCCTAGCACCCTGTAACCTTGCACATGACAAAATGCAAGTCTACCCTTGCCAGCAACAGGTGCAGCGTGGGGAGAAACACCATTCCACAGATAACAGGCATGCATATGTCTGGTGGATTTAATTAGACACAGTGCCCATTAACAATTTCTGCAGATGTTCACATCAAATCAGCTGAGCTCATTTTCTCACACTCTTCTGTTTGACCTATTTTCTCTTTCCCAAGTGTATCTACTCTCTCCTTAATCTGATGACACCTACATGCAAGCAAGTTTCCTTCTGCTCCTAGAATCCAGATACGTGATACATCATGTGATATTGGAGAGATTCAACTGCAAGTCGATGTTCCACCTTCATTATGAAATGCATATGATTCATGGTTAAAGGAGTTTCTGGAGGGTGGGGAAATAGTGGCTGTGTCTAACTCAGAGCTCCAATCTCTGACACAGAGAATGAGCAGACTGAGTTCTCTGGGACCACTGGCCCACCCAATCAAATAATTAGAGAGAACAGTGGCTGAATTTAACTGTCCTGCGGAAATGCTTTGCTAAATCAAGTGCCTGTGGTTCCAGAAGCACAGCCTTTTTTTTCTGCAATGTATTTGCCAAGGGTGTCTTAGAGTATGTCTGCAGAGATAAATGTGCTGGATTTCAAAAACAAACAAACAAAAAGCATTTTGCAACAGAGCCAAGGGAAGACTTAAACTAGGCACAAGATGATTGAGTGCCTGTCTCATTCCCATCCCTCACTAGTGGGGTAATCTTGGCAAGTCACTTCACCTCTGTTGACCTTCGCTTCTTTATTCATAAAACAATAGAGTATAAGGTTTAATTTTTAACATTCCATCTAACTCAAAAGTTCTGTTTTTGTTTTTATTTTTAATATGGCTAAATTGCGTTGTTTCTCTCTGTCCTACAAACTTGGCTGATGGCCATGTAACACTAGAACCTTTTGCTTGCTTATTTATATGCTAGCTTATCACTTTCACGTTACAATTATTCTCAAGATGATATGTTTTCTAGTTACTATTAAGTTATCGGTGCCTCAAATTTAGATCACTCCTAGACACAACTCATGATCCCATTCCCCATAAATTGTCTAGGGACACAACTCATGATCCCATTCCCCATAAATTGTCTAGGGTCACCCATGACAACCAGACTTCACATTTCAAGCTGAGGGCTGGATTCAGTAGCTAGATTGACAGAAGTAACACATTGACAAGACAAACATGTCTTTATTTTGTATGAATAAATGTGCACATTGCCTGGAGTCTGGTAAATGGATTCTCAAAGTCCCATGGAAATCATCAGATTTAGAAGAGTGAATATATATTAAATGAGCCCATGTAGATAGGTTAGCGCTACTATGGCAATAGTATTTGCACAGTTGAAGAGATTGATATGGGCAACTTCCATGTCAAGTTCCAGGGCATAAACAAAGCGACTTGATAAAAGATAATACAAATTATTAAAACCATGCAGCCCTAAAATGTCTGTCATATACACAACATTGTTGGTGAAGAGATGTATAAGGGAATCCAATCTTCCTTTATACATATTATCCACTGCTGATGACCAGAAGGATTAAAGAACAGTGATTTATATTAACATTCATTTCTCTAACCATTTGATTTTTTTAAAGTAGTTTACTTTGTATGGTAATTTTCAAATTTTTAGAACCAGAAATTGAAACTAGCCTTCGTAGGAAGTATCTCCCTTTTTAAGGAAGGCTTCCTTTTTAAGGCAGAAATGGCATGTGGGTTCCCACAGACTCCCCAGTGAGTAGCAAAGCTAAGCCCAATGCCCCTGCTAGAAGACAAGTGTTTGCTCCCAAAGAAAGAGACACATTCTCTTTTCTGTCTTTTATAAATAAGCTCATAAGGGCAGAGTTATCTGTGCATCACCTAGTGGGCTGATTATTACCATTTTTACTAACGATATATAGTCATTCTTTCTATGTATTTAAATATATCTAACATATCTAGTAAAAATCTCCAACTGTATGTTCTCAAGTATAATGTACTATTACACATCTGTAGGGATTAATATCCACACGAGCAAATTGTGCAATAATAAACACCACCATTTATGCAAAAATCTGTTTTCTTCCCTATTTGTCATGGAAATTTGTTTTAAATGTATATTCTGCATTTCTGCCTTCTTAAATAGAGGATGTTAGACATAGTGATATTATTTAAACTTGTCCTGGCGACTTGAGATTTTCCCTAGGAAAATATACTTTTTATTGCAGGGTTATGATTCTGCTCTTATTTCCTCTTCTTTCTTCCTTCCCCCCACTTCTTTCTAATGGAATGCCCGTTATCCTATCCCCTGCCTGTTAATAGTTCTTCTTACTTCTCAAGTTCCTTTCTTTGATGGTGCTTGTGACCACAAAATTGTGCCCAAACTAAGAAATTGTAAATCTTGAAGTGACTTCCTATGAAACTGTAACTCTGGGCCAAAAAGGGATTTGTGAAAGATATTATACTTTGGCAACCAAGGCCTGTCCCGGAGCACAGGGTTTCCTTAAATCTGACCCCCAAAGAATGGCGTGTTAATGCAATAGTTTTCATATGCCTCAGAGATTATAATCCAGTGTGTGCCAAAGGATTGAAATATGAAAGTCCACAGTATAAACTTGTAGTACTTGTGGCCCAGGCACTTCTTTTCTGGGCTGCACAAAGAAGGTGCCCTTTATTTATCTCACGTGTCTTCTGTAGGAGTCCACAATTCCCGTCAATGCTGTCCCAGAGAAGAGGCCTGTCTCTTGCAGGCTTCTCCATGATTTGACAATCTGTGTCCCAACCTCCGCTCCCCAGTCATCTTCGTTTTCATGCTCCACAGTTATCCCGCTACAAAGCAAGTCATAAAACGGGGCTGGGAAAGCTTTTGGCAAAGAATGTCCTGCTTCTGTGAGATATCCCAGAGGTGTCCCAGAATGAGACCACAGGCGTCCTTAGGATGCTGACCTGACCCTGGGAACTCTAGAGGTTGACACCGGGGTCAAGAACCGATGTCCCTTGGCTGCCTGCAGTGCTGTGATATGACCCCATCTCACTGGGCAGCTGTCGGCATCACAGCAGACAAACGTTTTGACTAGAAATCGTGCCTTATTGTGAGAGCCTGCACTGGCATGAAAGGAACATTTTCATAAAAAGCTCCATTGGAGGACTGCTTGGGAAATCACAGACCTGCTTGATTTGTATGCTCTAGGTTATTCTTCTTCAAATTCATCTGTTACCTTTCCATAGATTAGAATCAAAAGATAATAAATCATCTTCTCTTTCTGCTGCAGAAAAGGACCATCCCAGGGGATTCACCTTCCATTCCTTCTTTCTTCATATAAAATACAGAAGGTATCGTGGAGGCCATTTTGGCACAGTTAGTGCTCATCTCCGTAGGAGAAAGGAATCACTCCCTTTTTGCATCTGTGCCAAGCATTATGCTTTAAGCCTGTGCACACCAAAGAATGACACATCCAAGGGGAAAGAAACTCAATGTTGGAAGTTTCTTTGGTGGCTACCTTTCCTGCCCTACCAGGCTTCCCTATCTGTCTCCTTTGACTTATGATGTATCAAATGTTGTATAGATGGACATCATCTAAGTATGTATTTCCAGCCTTCCCTGTCAATTCAAAAGAGAAGGGGCATGTGCCCAAAAGGACAGAAAGGAGTCCCCTGACACCTGCTTCGTTCTCAGTTATCCATCACCTGTGCAATCCCGTCCCACAGAGAATGCATAGAAATTTAGGTATGGATCTCCTCCTATTGAAACTTCAAGGAGGGTCTCAAGGAAATGAGATTCCTTCCTGTAAGTTGCAGGGAGATCCAACCTCTAATTAGGGCTCTGGAAGGGGAGGAGGATGTTCAGGAATGACTAATTAGGAAAAGCAAGGGCACTCACCCTCAACCTGACCTGCCTCAATTGCTTTTATCTTGGACACCAACCCCAGACACCAGTAGGAAGAAAAGCGCTCAGCCTCTCAGATTCCAAGGAGTTCCCAGAGATGGCCTGTCTGGTGCATGTGATCCCAACTTCCAAACCAACATACCCCATGCACTGCAGGTTCTGCTACGCCAAACTCTGATCCTCCTGCTAAGCAAACCACAACCATATTTTGGTGTCTATTCTCTGCTTAGCCTGCTCAGTAGAAAGAAAATTTCTGTCCTTACTCTCTACAATTGGGCTTTGTCAGAGGTTTGAGAAATCTCAAGAAATCTGGGGCAATAACGTAAGAATCTGATCCCCATTATTTCAGCTAAGAATAAATAAATATATAATCTAATAAGTATCTTTTATAAGTAATAAGGAAGTAATAAAAAGAAAAATATTTTTATACACCCATAAATAGGTCTTGCACTTATATGATTTTGTAGCTTTTGATTTTAATTCACTACATCTTATATATTTTATACCAATTATTACCAGCTTGAACATACCAAAAAGTACAAATAGTTTAGTACTGTTTCTTAACAAGTTACTGGAATAGTATTGGAGATCAGATTATATTAATCTATATAGAGATGTATCAAAAACATTAATATACTTACCTCTCTACATTACTATATATTTCTTATAGCTAAGACTTAGCCAGTAAAAAAAAAAAAAAAGACACTAATGCATTTAACAATCATCTCTATTTAACAAAATTAACAACTAGCTAAAGGTATCCTTTAAAATAGCTTTAAATATGTAACCATTCTCATAGTGACTTCATGCATTTGTATTCTTGGGTCAAGATGAAGATTTCTAAGCTTCATTTGGGGTAAACAACTTTCCAAACACATAGTTATCTTTGTAAAAATAATTTCCATATAATTCCAATTACAGAAATTCTGTGCACATTTTTCTTTTCTCCCTCCATCTCTACTACAATTTTCTTAGTAATTTTAAATTTTGTCTGTAATTATCTACAAGAAACCCAGATAAAGATGAGGAAGAGAAGGCCTATTCTCAACAAGGACATAGAAATTTTAAGTTATTAAAGAAGAGATTTAAAGACTACTTAAAGACTATGTTATAATTCAGAGATCAGGGCATATAATGAGGCACAGTTAGTATAAACAAATATGATATTAATTTTAGAAATGCTTAACTTTGTTATATGGAAAGGTAGTCTACTAAAAAGTTATTATACAGTTTGAAAGTAAGATAAAGAACATTTTATTGGTACACGAAGGTCTCCAAGACAGCATATGTTGTGGCATAATACACTTCTTAGTAAAATACCTAGTTAACGTAGGCATGGGGGTCAGATTCTGGACCTTAAGTGAAATTTGAATATATGGAACCTAGAAGCAGGTTACAACCCTATTGTCTTCCCCAGCTCTTTATGTTTTTGGAGAGATGAAAATAAAAGTAGATGAGAGAGGAGGTAAATAAAATGGTAAAATATGAGAGCAGCTTCTGAAAATAGTAGATCTTTTTTATTGTCTTTCTTCTCTCCCTTTCTTGAATGGTGTCCCGGCACAAAGGCTCTGCGGGCTTCCCTCTGTCGGTCTCAGCCAAGGTTCACCCCTGCTCTGCTGCAGGGCTCCCCTCTCTCTCGGCTGCCATCACCTCTCTCTCCTCCCCCTTGACCGCCCCCAGGCTCATTTCCAAATGCAGTGTGCTGTCAAGTGTGACCTTAGCCTGCCTGCCTTCAGAGCAGACAAGCATGTGACATGGCCATCATCAGTTAAGACAGGGCAGCTCCATAAAATACACATGTGCGTCTTCCAATGTATGATGGCATAAGATTATGAGCACCAAACAGATGACTATCAGTTACCAAAATGGAAATAACCTACAGCAGAGGGCTGTGTTAACTTGGGGGTACTTTATAGAAACAAGGAATTGTTTTCTAGGTGGATATACTTGCATTCTGCATGTTCCTAACTCAGGGAGGCTGCTGATCTTGTCTAACCATCAGCAAGTTTCACAGGTTGGGTGAAACGATCACTATGTAACAGAAAGGGAGTTTACCAGAATATGAAAAGCAACAACTGGGAGAATCTTGCATTTAGATTACAGTCTGCCTCCCAACCCCGCATGATGGAGAGGACTCCCTCATTTCTCAGGGTTACTGAACATAACAGACAATACTTTGAAGCTTTTTGCAACCAGGAAGAACTATCTTTATTATTCCAATTGCCCGTTCAAAACTTGTGGATGTAGCATCTAAGCCCCGCCCAGAACCCAGGAAGTGGAACCCAGGAAGCGGGTTCTCAGCTTGGCAAACCATTAAGGAAGTCAACAGCTTACAACTGCACTCCTTACACGACCACGTGTTCACTCTCAGCGTGGAGTCCAGTGTGTCTTATTAATTTCTAGCCAGTTCTGTCCAAGGTACTTGGCCTTTGGCTTCCCGCCCAACAGCACAAAAACCGGGCCCATTCTCCACACTGCTGTCTATGTATATCAAAAGAAACAACTTCATTAAGATGTGAACTATTTCACATTCATGGCCTTTCTGCTTTCATCCTGATCTGCTCAAACATCTCCAAAGAAGAACTAGCCAAGGGCCTCCTTCTGAATCCGGTGCCAATGATGCCACCTTGTGGGCACTAACTTCGCTTCTGATATACCAGCTCCTTCCAGGGAGCGTCCCGCCAGCCTTCCGGGCCCTGGAGACCTGCTCCTCCCAGCCGCGTCGCCCCCACCCCTACCCCCACCCCCACCCCCACTCCCACCCCCACGCCCACCCCTGCGCCGCCGGGCCTGTTGGCCTCTGGACCGCGGCACGGAGCGCTGCGCTGCGCGGGGATCGCCGCTCCGAGTTGAGCAATGCAGCGTCGTTCCAGGCTCTGCCGGCTTCAGCCCAAGGAGGCGCAAATCGCTTCCAGGAGGCCTCGCATATGTTTAGCCGGAGCCCATGAGCAGCTTCGGAAAAGGCAGTGGTTGCCAAAAGAGCAGATGTGTCTGAAGTCTGCACGGGTTCATCCGGTGACCTCCAGAAATCAGGGAAAGATTTATATTCCTAATTATAGACTTCCCCCCTAATTGGCCATCCTTCTCTTCATTAAAATATTGGAGATACAGTTGCAGTTTAAAATCTGATGTTACTTTAGGAAGGGTGTCATTTTAGTTTTTGCATACACGGTTTAGACTTTCTCGAGGTACACTGGGAAACCACATGGGCCCACGCAAGCACACTCCTAGTTACAGAGAGATACTCCATTGCAGAGCTCAGAGCGCGAAAACAAAACAAAAACAAAACAAGAAATAAAGTACTTTGGTTGGGATTTGGAATTTAGCAGTGAAAATAAGTTAGAGTTGACTTGGAATTTATGTGCTCATTGGATAATCAGCATGGAGGCAGGCTGTGGAAGAAATTGCACGAGTAGCCAGGCCATATTGTAGTGGTTAATTGCTGAAAGTATTTGATTTTTATGCAGTTGGATATCTTTTGGGTCATGGAGATTTTCTGCAGACATACAGACAATACTAAAAAAAAAATCTACTAATCTTTCTGAAATGCCCTAGCAAAGGGACAGGTGGTCCTCTCTTTTATCTAACAATTTACTGGCTGGCCCGTGGGGACACTTTTCATGGGTTGGAGATTTCTATAGATGCTTCCACCAGACCTAGCAAAATGAAAACAACTCCTTGTTAATTTCCCTTTGAAAATGAAACCGCAGATTCCCTATGTCTCTCAGACAGGTTTAACCAAAGAAATACATGCGAAAAAAAGAATGCATGAATTCACTCTTAGCCAGTAAATTTACTCTTGCATTAAAAAACCAAGATGGGCCCTAATACACCCTTCTGTGTTCACTGCAGAGAGAGCTGGTAGGATGTATGGCGGCTTGAAGGACATCCATTTGAATCAGGAATATTTTGAAGTATTATAACAAATGTTTTCTTGCTGTGTCATCTCAGTAATGAAATCCAGATTTTTTCTTTTGAGCGATGTTTTAAAAATAATGAGAAGCAAATGAACCAAATAGAATGAGATCGTTTATGATGTTAGCACTTAAATTACTTTGACATTGTTTCAAAGTACCATTAGATTTTGATCAGAAAAGTGTACTTGGTCTTTATGCAGTAATGTCAGATTCAGGTCTTGCTGGGTAAAGGAAATAAACTCTCATGCTTGCCGAGAAGCCCTCTAACAATGCCATACACAGCCACGTCTGGGTCTCAACACCGTCCCAAACATACAGAACCTGAACCAAAATGCCCACATGGAGACAACTCTAAGCAGTTATTTCCTGGTCCAGGAAAATTTGTTGTCAGGGACTTGATTACGTATGAAAGGAATGTTGTTTTGTTTCAGAACCAAAAATTTCCTACAAGACAGAGCATGAGCTTTCTGAAAAGAGAGAGCTTTTTGTTTTTTTCTCACAAACATGCTCAGACATAGCTTTCCTTTCAGCTAATTAAGCTGTTCTAAAGCAAACTGGTCAAACAGTGACATCTTAGTGGGGAGCCTTCGAGTCAATTGCGTGATATAGAAGGCAGGACACTTAAAGGGTGACTTTTGCTATTGTGTTCTCTGGCTGAATATTTTCTACTTGGTCAATGCTGCCAGAGTGACCCCATACAATTGGGAGAATTCAAAGCCACTGACCTTGAGAGATGCCATTAAGAAGGCAACCGCAGAATGAGATTTCATGGTCAGAAGCCAAACTTACTCTCTCTTACCAAGTCCTGATGCTTACAATATTTTACATGTATGTTCTCTTCCTGTCATTAGCATACTATTAAATAGCTAAGTAAGAAAAAGAACACAGCCATCAGGAATTTCTACAAATAATTATTCCTGTGTTACAGTAAAACTCTTTTGGGCTTTTTCATAAAAGAACTTTTTCAGTAAAAAGTCAACTTCTAGGTTAATGATGGTTCCTTTAAGACAGTATTATGGAATATCTAGAATACATTTCTTTTAGCTAAATATACAGTAAGGAGGATGTACTGTCTCCCCTGTCAAATGTTATTTAAACAATAAATGACACCCATTGTTGAAACCAATGGATGTAAAGTTGGTGTTTTGACATTTGTCAAGGCAGCACACATTTTTCCCATGGTGAAGAAAAAGGAAAAAAAAATAAATTTTCTGCAAATAATTGCAAAATTATTGAAAATGCTTGTTCTTCACATTTGTTATATTAAAGCCCAGCATGTTGAATCGGTCAGTAGGCTAAAAATGGGTGTTTTGAAGACTTTACAATGTTAAAGGAATTTTTTTTTTCCCCATTAAGAGCAAATGATTCATTACGTCTTGACAAGTAGCTTGGGGTTTCTTACTAAACAATAATTCTGGAGCTAATTATAATGAAAATGTTATTTTAAATGTCTTGCTATAGAAGTCAGATGTCACCTGTTTAGATGAGGGATGGTACAAAAGGAATTAAAGAAAATAAACAGGGAAGGAAGATTCAAAACTCTTCCACACAAGAGATATCCCACTTAAGTCAATATTTATTTAAAGGGGATTTTGTGTTTTCCTTAGACTTTTACATACCAACAACACCAAAAATAAGTGATTCACAAACACCATCATCTTGCCAACAAGAAAAGGGAGAGATGAACAGAATTCTTTCTAGGTGTCTATGATTGATAGGAGGGTTATAAGGACAGTGTTACTGAGGACACAGTTGCTTTGGGGACCAAATGGCCTGTGATGATACTCCTACTCCACCACGCCCACCGTGTAGGCAAGCCATGTGACCTCTCTGTTTCTCAGTTTCCAAACCTGACAGAGGAAGCTGACAAGAGTACCTACCCCACAGGGACTCTTGTTAACATTAAACGAGTGCCTCCCATGTAAGAATCACTCTGTAAATGTTGGTAACCTAATTGCTATGTGTCAGGCATTATGCTAAGTGCTTCACACACATTATCACTCTCAGCCCTGCAGAAATATAAAAGCTAGAGTACTCTCTCCATTGTAAGACTGAGAAAGCTAAAGCTCATAGGATCTAATGAATTTGTTCTGTTGTTACAGAGCTCAGATTTTAACCCAATTTGCCTGACTCCAAAGTGTGTATTATTCTGTTATAGCTTACTGCTTCTCAAATAGATATCAAACAGATATTTTGTCTGATTGTAAAAATATAGAAAAGGAGCAAGAGGAAATAAATACACAAAGTTCTATCTTCATTGGCCAACACTCTTGACATTTGGAAAAATGGTCTTTCTTTCCTTTTTTTTTTTTTTTTAGAGTTGGTGTCTCATTCTGTTGCCAAGGCTGGAGTGCAATGGTGTGATCGTAGTTTATAACAGCCTCAAACACCTGCCTCAAGTGATCCTGTTACTTTAGCCTCCCAAGTAGCTGGGACTACAGGTGCAAATCATCATGCTAATTGTCTAATTTTTTTGAGGAGATGGAGTTTTGCTATATTGACCAAACTGGTTTTGAACTCTTGACCTCAAGCCATCTTCCCACCTTAGCTTCCTAAAATTCTGGAATTATGGACATGAACCATAGTACATGACCCAAATCCTCTTTTATGTAAATGTAAAGTATATCATTTGTATATAACAGCCTTCTATGAATAAAGGAATAGTGGACATACTTATATATATCCATGCAGTGAAAAGAAGGAACCCAATGATGAGTCTGCTGTGGAACAATCTTTTTTTTTTTTCCTGTTGTCCCAGGTTTATTAAAATGTTACAGCACAGTGGATAGATTCAAATGGTTCCATGTGGTTTCTTGAAATTCATCCCAACTGTAGGCTGAGTCACCTGCAGGTTGGACAGACTGCCAATGTCCAGGATCTATTCAATGATGTCCTGATCCAGGGCTACGACCTCAGAGACATAGTTGTTTCCCTTCTCTCTCTTCCTCCTGCAGCTTGATGGAGATGCCTCTCACGGGGCCCCTCTGCTCCACTTCATCAGCTGTGTGACACAGCCCACTATCTTGTTGCAGAGCTTCTTGCTGGGAATGAAGGACATCTCCCCATACACGCACATGTTGTGATGGAAGTTGTTGGCCATATGCTTGTAATACTTCTCCATGATGACCCAGACCACCTTCTTCACAGTTTTGGTGCAAATGCGGCCCATGTTGGTGGGTTTTTGGTCTGCAACAGTCTTAAAGTTCAAGAAAATGAGGGACTTATGTGTCTTTTAACTAACTTCTGATAGTTCCAGTGGTTTGAGTCAAAATATGGTCCCTGAAGGAGACAAGCCTGGCTCACTTTGTGCATTGGTTCCATATTTCCATCCTCAGTTCTGGGCTTACCTTGCAGAACCAATAGTACACAGCAAAGGACGACCCGGCCAACCCTCACCCTACCTGGAGGGATGGTGCTCTCTCATCGTTCTGGAGGAATGAATCCTCATACACACAGGCAGAGGGAAGAACACAGTCTTCAGACCAGGCAGACCCCAAAACAGACCCCAGCTCCACCATTGTCTAGCTATGCGTGTGACTTGCTAGTCTGAGTCAGCTTTCATCTCAAAAAAGCTGGGAGTAATTTGTATCTTGCAGAATGCTTGTAAGAATCAGAGAAACATATGTATGAAATGTGTGACACAGAGCTGGTCTCAGGGAAAACACTCCATATGGAGCAATCAATGATAATAATTTGTAATCATTGTTTTAAAATGTTTGGAGGGCCTACTACCTACCTGTACTACTCCAGGTGTTCCAGATTTTCAAACCCACTGTTTGGATGGCTTTGTTCTCACCTGCCATTCAGATGGCCACAGGCATCTCTGGTGAACAGTGGCGTCTCTAAGGTCAAGGGTAAACTGTTTTATTTCTGGTATGAGTGCCTCCTGTTGGCAAGGAATTCAAGTCTGTAGAGATGGTTAAAATGACAAAACATGAAAGTACAACGAAAGGAACTGCTAAGATAATGGTGTCTGGTTCAAGGAGTGGGACCAAGGAAATTGTGACTTTAGAAAATTAAACCCAGAAGGCTTGCATACACAGAAGCTATCAAATCACTCAAGGAATCAGGGATAGCTCCTCTGCCTTCATACGGTTAAGTTAGGAAGGTCAAAGGTAAGAAGAAGTCCGTGACTGAGTGATGGAAAGATTGCTAATGTTCTTGTGTATAGTCCACGTAAGATTATGAGTGTAAGACACACTTACTTGTGGACAGGAGACTGGCAGGATGGTGTCAGGAGATTGGAGGCGCCAACCTATTTTCCCAGATGCACAAGAACACTTATGTCTGACGTACAGCATGAGGTGGGTCAAGTTCAGAAGGCATGTTGGTTCATGTGCAGTTTTTCCAAAATGTAACACTTTGAACACACTCCAGGACAAACCTCAATGAATGTCTTACCAATATCTGAACATCTTGAGAAAAAAGCTGGAATACCTGACAGAAGTGACTTTTATCACTGCCAGGAGTGGCTGGTTCAGTCTCTGTGGCTTTCACCGTGGTAAGCAGCCCTGTGTGTGAATGTTTATACCAGTTCTGTTCATAACCGCCAAGCATAGCTGGAGGACATCAACAAGAAAAATGAGCAAACTATGGCCTAGCCATACTTCGACATGTTATTCAGCAGTAAAAGGAAATGAGCTGTCAAAGCACAGAAAGACGTGGGAAAGTAAATGCATACTTCTGAGTGAAAGAAGCCAATCTAAAAAGGCCACCCATATGACATTCTGGAAAAGGCAAAACTATGGCGTCAGTGAACAGATCCGTGGTTGCCAGGGGTTCACAGAGGAAGAGGGATGAACAGGTGGAGCACAGGGAATTTTTAGGGCAGAGGAACTATTTTTCTGTATGATACTGTAATAAAGTGTAACAGATACGTGTCATTATACATTTGTCAAAACCCACAGAATGAACACAAAAGAATGAGCCCTAATGTAACCTATGGGCTTAAGTTAATAAAATGCATAATAAAAATATTGTAAACACATCTATTTTCTTTAATCAGAGTCTAACTCTGTCACCCTGCATAGAGTGCAGTGGTGTCACCATAGCTCACAGCAACCTCAAACTGCTGGGCTCAATCAATCCTCCTGCCTCAGGGTCCTGAGTCGCTTGGACCACAGGTGCTCATACTAGGCCCTCCTAATTTTTTCTATTTTGGGTAGAGACAGGGTCTTGCTCTTCCTCAGGCTGATCTCAGACTCCTAGCCTCAAGCAATCCTTCTGCCTTAGCCTCCAAGAGTGCTAAAATTACAGGCATAAACCACTATATCTGGCCACAAATGCAGATCTTTTTTAAAAACTTTCTGAGAAGCTGGTATAGTAAAGATAAAGATAACTGCCAAGAATTTCCAGCCGGGTGCAGTGGCTCATGCCTGTAATCCTACCACTCTCTGAGGCTGAGACAGGTAGACTGCTTGTGCTCAGGACTTTGAGACCAGCCTGAGCAGGAATGAGACCCAGCTGGCACCTGTAGTTCAGCAGCTAGGGCACCAGCCACATACATCTGAGCTGGCGGGTTCCAACCCAGCCTGAGCCTGCCAAACAATGACCCCCCCCCAAAAAAAAAACATAGCTAGACATTATAGCAGGTGCCTGTAGTTCCAGCTACTTGGGAGGCTGAGGCAAGAGAACCACTTAAGCCCAAGAGTTTGAGGTTGCTGTGAGCTGTGGCACTACGGCACTCTACCAAGGGTGACATAGTGAGACTCTGTCTCAAAAAAAAAAAAAAAATGAGACCCTGTCTCTAAAAAACAAAACAACCAAACTAGCAGGGTACCTGTAGTCTCAACTACTCAGGAGGCTGAGGCAAGAGGACCACTTGAGCCCAAGAATTTGAGATTGGTATGAGCTATGATGCAAGGGTACTCTACCAAGGGTGACAAAGTGAGACTGTCTTAAAAAAAGAAAAGAAGGAAAAGAAGAAAAAAAAAAAAAAGAAAGATAAATTCCATTTTTCTTTTTTAAAAAATCTTTTGATTCATGAAGAAATCTACATCTTGGACCAAATTATTAATTTTGACAAGATGTTTCAAAGGTGGAAGTGACAGCCCAGAGTTAAAGGCTGCAGAGCACCAGCTGACTGTGATGTGGTTCAACCAGTAGACACTTAACTGTCCTCCTAGTCTGATCAGAATTGCCATTGTGTTTGCAAATGCTCTGGTTACAGACTCTATGAGTTCTGAGACCTCGACCCCACACCAGTTTTCCCCATGAACCCTGTTATCCTTAATATGTGTCTTGCAGCTCAGAATACCAGGCTTTTCAGAACATGCCTGCTGCATTGGAGCAGAAACACCTGTATTTCTTTGCTACAGTTACAATGCTAGAATCTTCCTTTCTTGTGCACTGAATTCTTTCTCTACTGTCTAAACTTCTAGATAGATAACCTAATACTTTGAAAGCATTAAATTGATGTATTTTTACCACCTCTCCCATAATTCATTAATAGGAATTCTGTCATTACAGCCCCAGGAAAATGGAAGGGTTCTGCAGAGTATAAGAGGATTGGGAGCAAACGTCATGCACTTCACGCTAAGCCACAGCTGAGAAGTCGGAGAAGCTCGGGGGTCTGAAGTGCCAACAAGGGCCAAAAGAGTCCTCATTTCCCAGGGAGGACTACCAGGCCCCGAGTAATTGGGAGACAACAAATTCTAAGTTCACCAGGTTTCAGTCACAAGTACAGGGGACCACTCAACATC
Source organism: Loris lydekkerianus (assembly GCA_963574355.1). Lineage (NCBI taxonomy): Eukaryota > Metazoa > Chordata > Mammalia > Primates > Lorisidae > Loris > Loris lydekkerianus. The sequence continues at coordinate 44,509 of CAUYPK010102385.1, read as the reverse complement.
CAGGGGACAAGGGGTGTGGCCAAGGAGAACACAGGGTTCAGTGCAAGTGACCATCCTTGGGTCAGCCAGACCTGTGGCCGTTAACAGAGGCTGTTCAAATGAAGGATCTCCAAAGAGATGACTTCCAGTGGTACCAGCAGAGTCGACGGGGCTGACAATGGAGGGTGAGGCATCCAGGACCAGCAAGTACAGCAAGCGCTTCCTACCCCAGGGGAGGGCCAGAGGAGGAAGCAGCACAGCCCAAGGGAAGCTGGAATTGTGCCAGCCTGTAACCCCAGAGCCACACGGCTACACCAGATGCCCGGGTGGTGCAGAGGGAGGGAGCAGGGAAGGAAAGCCCCCACCTCTCACCTTCCAAATCCTGCTCTCCTGCTGGTACCTACCCCAGGAGCCAGACCAACAGAAGCCCCCCAGAAAGGATGCCTGGGAGGTGTCCTCTGCGGAGATCAGCCTTCCAGGCCACAGAAAAGGGCAGAAAAAGGCAGAGATGGGCACAGGCTGGAGAACAAGCTGAGTACTCTGCTCCTTCCTTTACAACAAGAGGGCATGGAAGCTCCTCATCTCTCAACATGCAGTTACCACATGGGAGTGGAGCAGCGGGAGTTCTGAATACTGAATATTTACCTGCAGAAACTGAGTCTCTTAAAGGAAGTGTTGAAATTATTGAAGTTGATGGAGTTTACTAAATTAGACTATAATTTAGACAGTGTATTTATATGTCTACCCATAAGGCTATTGTGATGAAAATTAGATCAATGATTGAAAGAAATAAAGAAGTTGCACCATTGTCCAACTTACTGAAGAGTGTGGAAATGAGTGAATCCTCTCCACTTTCTACCCTCTTTACTTCCAAAGTAACTGAGGTGGTTTAAAGATGAAACGTGACCAAATGTGCCCAGAGAGACCAAAGGAAAAGAATGGTGCAGACTACCTCCTGTGAGCTCATAAATCTTAAGCAATAATTGGATGCTAAATTATTTGACATCTAAAATGGCAATAAGGTACATTGTGTTAAATCCTTAATTATTTCAAATAAAAGTACAGATTTATTGAAACAAATGAAATACTTGGTGAAACTCCATATAAATGATAATTTGTCACAAGGGTTCTTTTATAAATTACATTGAGTGATATGTAGAAAAATCTCCCATCAGGCTTTCTGAGGTAATGAAATGGTGTTCAAGCAAGATTCAAAGTCTGTGTGACTTCACATTTCCCAGCCTTCTGTTACTGTCTCTTCCAAAACATTTTACATTTCATCCTCATCTTGTGCCACACACCACTAATCGATTCTCTGATGTCTTCTAGACAGAATGATTATTTTCAACAATGACCCACAAGCCTTTCCAAGAGCGCATAGACCACCTTGCCAGACTGCCCTGCTCCATGCACGGACTCTGCCTCTCCCAGAATACCTCAAACATTCAAATGCAATTTTATATTTCTTTGTCCAGTCCTTCCTTTTGTAAATGTAACTATCTTAATACAGAATTCTTCCACAAATGTCACGCCCAACATTTTACAACTTACCATCGTAATTTTTAACTGAAATCTTCCATCTAATCCACTTCACATCTGTTATTTTTTTCTGTATATGTCCATGTGACATATATTTTTGTCAGTCAACTTCTTATGTCATTATAAACCAAAATCTCTGAAGATAGAGTCTGTGTCAAATGTCACTGTATATTTCTTTTCTTTCTTTCTTCCTTTTTTTTTTTTTTTTGAGACAGAGCCTCACTACATTGCCTTCAGTAGAGTGCGGTGGATCACAGCTCACAGCAACTCCAACTCTTGGGCTTAAGCCATTCTTTTGCCTCAGCCTCCCAAGTAGCTAGGACTACGGGCGCCTGCCATGATGCCCGGCTATTTTTTGTTTGCAGTTGTCATTGTTTTAGCAGGCCTGGGCTGGGCGTGAACCTGCCAGCCTTGATGTATGTGGCTGGCGCCCTACTCACTGAGCTACAGGCACCGAGCCAGGCATTGTGTATTTCTAAGACAGCAAAAGTTAGCCATTCAGGAGATGACCAAAATCTTTATAAAATGGAAAAGAACATAATACTAACAAATCTGGTTGGAGCAGAATGTGTGTTTTCTTATTACGTCAAACAATTTTTTTGAAACATAAAGAAAAATAACCTGAATTTTAGGGAGCAATGTGAGCAAGCCATAATTTTGCTTCTTTTCTTTAAAGCTTTTTTCCCAAGTCTCAGGTATTAAATATTGTGATGGCAACACCTTCTTTCCCCTAATACACACACACACACACACACACACACACACACACGCACACACACACACACACACACGCATGCCAACAGTTTTTGTTAAGAAGTCATCTTAAAGCAGTAGTGGGATTGGAATCTGATTTAAATGAGCCTTTAGTGATCAGCGACATTTTTGGAAACTTTAGGCTTCATTGTTTTTGATTTGATGAGAAAACTTCTAAGGGCAGCTTCTGGTCCTGTTTCCTGGCCACTTGCTCCTTGTCCTGTGTAGTTGCATGTTAAACATGATGACTTGCTGTATAGAAGCCATGTGTTGTCATAATGTAACATCATTAAACAAAGTGTTTAGAGCAGTTTTAGCTGAGCCAGAACATGAACAACAAAACCCGCCAATTACAGTGTCATTTTGTGTAGTTGTTAAGGTTTCAAATGTCTCCAACTTTTTCTGGTAGGCCATATTGAGCGTGTCACAGTGAACATCTGAGATAACGATTTGCTAGGCAATGTGCAATTCGCACTCCTTTTTTTAATATCGGAGAAGAAAGAGTTCTTTATAATAATTTGGCTCGAATGTCTCCACACATTGCTCCAGCGTCTGTAGCAGCATGTGTTTCTAGGATTGTTCTGGAAGAGAAAATGCAGAAACAGCAGGGCGCAGAAGATAAACAGGCAATCCGTGACTCATTAAAACAAGCATTGGTAGCCAACATCGTGGAGTGTGTGAAGACCCCAGATCCAACTCGCCTATAAACTTTTTTTACCAGCTGGACTTAGCATCTGTCAGAGTTTGGAAGGAGAGATAATCTGGTACAAATGATTTCAGTGTGTCGCATTTATTAACCTGCCACCTTACATAACTCTGCTGATTGGGAACTTGGGGAAATGTTTGAGCAACGACACAGATTATTGTTGGAAGGTTACAGCTTCACTAATAAAGAAGCAAGTTGCTATTTAAAAAAAAAAAAAAAAAAATACAAAGACCACAGAGCAATTGGAAAAGCATAATGAAGCAAAGCTAAATAGCATCCCAGTCTTGAGAAAAGTGTGTGCCAGAGGAATGATTGAAATTCAGTTTGGAATTTGGTCATTTTCAGTTCTTCACATCAATTAGACAGGAAAAGTATTTTGCTTTTTAGTAGTCCTCACGCTAGCTTTTGTAATAGCTGGGATGTAAACAAATGCCAAACTGGGAACATTGTTATCTCCTGTTCCAACTACTCTCTGTTCTAAACCATTGAGTCTGCTGTGAAATCTCTGATAATTACCAGCAGGGCATTTTCTGTTTCTTTAGCATTTTTGTAGTAGAACTGAAGGAAAAATAAAACCACGCCCATTTTTCTTTTTCTACAAAAACTGTTCAATTTCATCTGAAACAGCTTTGCCTTGCCTCACAGTTCATTAAGGACAAAGGACATTATCCCAGAAATAAAACCCACATGGATACCCTACACACATTCCATTCCTGAGCTTTGGATTTACTTCCTTTTTGCCTCAAAGTTTGCTCAGGATTATTTGGTGGAGAAGTCAAAACACCACAAAGCCATTGTCTCTTTCTTATCCAGAGCACAGGCCAGTAATTTCAAATTAATGGGGATGTTTACTCTCTCGTACAAAATTTGCCCATATTAGCTTATAAAATATGGATAAGCTGGTTTCCTGGTTTCCTATAACAAAATATAGCCCTGCCATTTCAACAGTGAACATTGCAGAGACTTTGGGAAAAAATCAGCTGAAGGAATGCTTCACGTTTCACAATGGTTAGCCTATTATTTGTAGTTTTGAAACTTTATTGGTCCCCAATCTAATCTTTTCTGAGTATAAAAACATTAACATATGGTTTAACACAGCACAAGGCTGGGAAGTCCATATCCCAAATGCACACTGCATGCAGGGTGACATTCACACTAAATACCATCCCTTAGGGTCTGTACTCCATTTTACCTGGGATTGGAGAGCCATGAAATTCCTGGAAAAGTTGTTCATGAGTCTGAACCAAATGGTGCACAGTGTACTGAGATACTAACAGTCTACGCTGCTGCCAAAGGTTGTGGCTCAAATGTCTCTCTAAGTAACATTAAAAATCTGCTGCTTCATGCCTATGAATTTCAATATTTATAGCATTCAATAAAACGGTCCACTGTCAGAGAGAGATGTGCCACTGTGAACTCTCTGAGCAGATGGGCGGCAATATGGCACATTTACATGGACCAGCTGTGGAGCCCAGAAATGGATGCTGGTCAGAGGCAGGGTACAGGCTCCACATCTGGAATTCTAACTGACTGGCCTCGGTACCCATTGTAAACTTTCCTTCTGCGAAGTGAGCTCTGATTTAGAGCTGCTCACTGGTGTGCCTTAAACTGCATCAAGAGTCCTCATTAACACAAGAGACTGGAGGGAGGTTAGGGCCTGGAACTCCTCTGCTGGGCATCTGTTAGAGTCTGTGGATGGCACTCTGGAGTCGGTTATAGACGTACCCTGGGGAAGATTCTCTCATGCATGATGCAATGTTCTCTGTTTAACTGATTTTATACCAAAAGAGAAAGAGAGAGGGGTTTATTATAAACAGAGCTACTCTTTTCCATGCCCTCTTTTCTAAATGTTTCAAAAAATACCCTCAAAGAAAGGACGATCCTTAGGGTATGGAAAAATTTGGTAGAAATGTCGGATTGTTTTTCATCTCCAGTGGAATGTCGTCTTATTTTAGATGGAATAGGCTTAGTTCAAATGCATGGTTAGAAGTTCCTAAAATATTTGAAATTCTTAGACTAGCTCTCTTCATTATTGTATTGCTATTCAGATAGTCAAAACAGCTTAATTTTACAGAGTTTAAATCATTCAACTGACTTTAAGATAAGCTGCTTTTGACATTTTAAACACGAGCAAGAAATAGTTCATTACGTTGAACTATTTTAGAATTATATTAGAATTGTTTTAGAGAAAATTTAGAATTATACTAAATACCCTTCAGAAGTAACATATCCATTTCATTTTTAACAATTGTTTTAAACAAAATTTTACTCTCATTCTTTAATTTTGTAAAATAATCTACATATTTTCCAACTGACTAAAATTTATTTGGTCTTCAATGGTCACATTTCGTGAGAAGCTGTTTATGTATATCCTCATGCTACTGATGATTCATTTTCCCTCACAATCTCTCAACATCTATTCCAATCACCCTTCACTCCTAAGAGAAACACAGATATTTTAAGCAGATGAGCTGATACAACTCATCATCAACTGGACCATGTTAACTTAATCATGTAATTGATGGCTAGCGTAGGGACTCGCCATTCAATATTCAACTACTTTAAAATATAAATATAGAAGTATACTTATTCTATTTGGTTTCAATCTTTAGAAAGGAAAATTTGGGCTAGAACTATCAAAGAAGTTTTAAGGTGTAGCAGAATTCTACCCAATGAAAAGCTAAAAGCTTAAAAATTCTCTTAGTAAGTAATGAACTGATCGATTGAGTGAATGGTATTGTAGGTTAATTAGTGACTGACTAAATGCCCAACCAAAATAAGGTCACTAAAACAATAATTGTTCACACAAAATGGTGTCTACCATGAATCACTCATGTGGGGTATACCCGGCCTAAAAGTGTCAACTATTTATAAGGAAAGAGGATGATATGTAAGACAGAACCACATTGGAAATTTAGAATTAGAGCAATAAGAGATATGGAATTATTAAAGGTAAAGAGTATTTCATTAAGAAGAAGGCACCAAAATTGGCAATCTAGGAAAACTGGCATGATCATAATAGTTTCAAAGTATTCTGTGAGAGAGACTTTTAATTTTTCTTTTTTCAAACACAATATTACTTTTTGTTGGAAATTCAATGTTCCAAAGATAATCACGTGCTTAACTTCAACAGAAAATGTCAATATTTAGATCATCTTAGACTGCCTTCTAACTGTATGTATCATGAATAGATTGTGAATGAAATATGTAATACTTCTAGATGGAAATTCATCTTCTGGCTGAAGGAAAAATTGAAAACAGGAAGTGCTTGTAAAGCAAAGTGCAACTGGCTATCTCCATCCACAGTGGCCACCTCCTCTCACTTGCAACTGATACAAGCTTTTCCAACACAAACAACCCCATCTCCACAGTGTCCCTGCACAACATTGCCAAGCTCAATGTGTACTTAACCACAGATAGCTGAAAGCACAACTTTTGCCATCTTGTAGAGGGAATTCCACTCCACTGATCCTGACGAGAGACAAATCTACTTACGTATCTTGTTTCTGGTTTTAAAATGCAAAAAGATCATTTTTCCCAGCATGTTTTTAGGTTACTCTAGTAACCTAAAATATTTTAATTATAATTAAATGTTTCTAAAGGACAATACAGTACCATAAACCTATATAAAAACAATATTAAAATATCTTAGCTTTAAAAAAGCATATAGTGTAAGTGTACAGATGTATGTGTGTGTTTTCAAAGACACACTTTAACACACTTACTATAACAGAACTACAAAAAAGAAAAGTATTTCTTTTAACAATTTTGTGATTTTTTTTTTTTTTTAGTTTGGCAGGCAATGAAAGTAAAGAAAATCTCCAGAGCATTTCTTTTTGCTGGTGTTTGTTCTAAATCCCTAAACTTCTGAAGATGAGAATGAAATATAAATATGGAAAGGGAGAAAATTAGAACAAACATCAGAGTATTGGATTGTGATTGAGATTAATGTCTAAGCATGGTTTCAAAAATATATAGATAGTGGGCAGTGCCTGCAGTTCAAGGAGTAGGGCGCCAGCCCCATATGCCAGGGTGGTGGGTTCAAACCTGGCCCGGCCAAAACTGCCAAAAAAAAAAAAAAATATATATATATATAAATATATATATATAGAGAGAGAGATAGATAGATAGATAGATAGTAATAAGCTTAGATATAAATGTGTGTGTGTTCCCTACATTGACCATGACGGCCCAACAACAATGAGCGCACCTAGAGCACTAAGCTTGGTGTCCAATTCTGTGCTCAGGGGAAAGCAGGGTTCCTTGGAGGGACTGCTAATTCTAGGGTTGGAGTAAGGAAAGTACCAGAAGAATCTGGAATATCTTGTGGTGTCAGGATTCACTCAAAGGATGATGGGGATGTGTGAAACAGATACAGGAGCTAGCTTGATGAGAGTCCTACTGGCCAAAATAGGGACAGCTTAGCATCAAAACACATAATGGTATTGCCAGAATAAAACTTACTTAATAAAATAGAAAATCATGAAAACATATAGATAGAAAAAAACTAATTAATACACTTGAAGTTTGAGAAGATACAAGATATTTACACAGTTTCAAAATACATCCCCACAAAATATTTATTACAGTTGGGAAGACTGGTGGACATTGTCCTCGTCAAGCCGTCCAAGTGAGCCTCATCAGCAAGGGGACAAACTTCCTGGGTAAGAAGAGCAGACATCCCTTCTAAGACGTTCTTACCAAATGTATACCCTGAATCTAATTATGAGGCGGCATCAGACAATGCCAAAATGCAGGACATTCTGCAAAACAAATGGCCTAAATCTTCAAAAGTGTCAAGGTCAGGAAAGTTGAGGAAACACCAAGGAACTGTTTCCTTCTAAAGGTTATGGAAGAGATGTGACGACTAAATTTAAAGCATGATTCTGAAGCAGTTTGGTTTCCAAGAGACATTTCGGGCAATGGGTGAAACCCAAGTGAGATCTTGAGTGTACCCGTGTGAATTATCTGGTTTTGATGGTTATGTTGCAAGGACGAGGATGTCCTTGTTTACAGAAAATTCACTCTGAAGCCTTCAAAGTCATTAGGTGGGCACCTTACTCTGAACAGTCCAAGAAGAAAATGTTTTTCTATACTTCCAAATTTTCTCACGGTAAGTTTGCAGTTGTTTCAAAATTCAAAACAAAGAATTTTAATACCTATGTTTGAGCCCTACACTCGGAGAATCTGGATTGATTTGAAGTAGGATGTGTATTTTTTAAAAGCTCCCCTGGAGGTTTCAACAAGCAACCAGGCTTGGGACTGATTGGTGTAGAGACCTTAGACAAACCCTCTCATTTTACAAAAGAGTGAATAGAATTCAGATGCCAGGCCAAAGGTCGTGCAGCTGCAGACCAGACTCCAGAACTCAAGTCCTCAGATTCCTTGTTGGTCTATTCCTTTTATTGATAATATATTCAGGGCACTGTGGTGGGGGTTTTAGGAGAAAACAGTAAAACATACGTCCTTGTAACAGAAAAAAATGTCTTCCCTTGTATGGCATTTTATTGCTTGTAAAGTGTTTTAACAGTTCTTTTGGTTGTCAAAGTAACCCACTGGAGTATTGTTACTTAGATTTTACAGACAAAGAAAGGAAGGTTACGGGCAGAAGTGATACCCTGCTGTCAGGCCCAGAACTCCAGTCTGCTGACACCTAGGCCAGAGCTTGTCTGCCCTACTCCACTAGTATAAGGAAGACAGCAAACATTAAATGTCAAGTGAGTAGTAAAGAGAATAAGCATGTGGGGAACGTGCAAGAACTTGGGGTCACTCCAGGTGCAGTTTTAGGGAGAACTGCCTAATGGAAGCAAGATGTAAGCTACAAATGGAAAGATAGTTCAGAAAGATTATCTAGGAAGAGAAAGCAGTCATTCTGAGCAAACAGGTGGAGGAGCAAAGGGTAAGAAGAGAATAAAAGCTCAGTGTCTTATAGAGATAGTGGGTAGGGGCTTCACATCAATAAAAAGTTCCATCAGAAGGATTACGAGGGAAGACTCCCCTAGAGGCTTCGGTGGGCAACCACAAGCTCTCTGAATAGCGTGGGCTGGACATCAGGGAAAGCCGAACTGTGAATCTGAGCCCAATGTTTTCATTATTATCTGCGATATAAAGCAAAGGAAATGGAAGCATCTAGTACCCTGTTTTTCCAACAATGAAATGAGAAGGCCAAAGACATCCAATCTCAAAAGGGTTCTACTGAGCAAGAATCACTAATTAATCCAGCAGGAAGTGGAAAGCAGGATTCATTTATCTCATATTAACTGCCTGTCCCCGTGCCTAACTTAGAGGATCTCATTTATACTGCATGGCAACCTCATGAGTTAGGAATTATTGTCCCTCTCACAGATAAGGAAGGTGAGGATAGGAGGGATTTGTTGAATTCCTCGAGATCACTCACCTGGTATATTGCAAAACAGAAGTTTGAGCTTAGCTCTACCCACCTCTCAAGTCCATTCTCTCCCTTTTGTGTCCCTGAACCGGGCAAGAAGGCAAGGCTGCTGTGTGCAACTCTGGGGAGGGTGAACCAGGACTAGGACTTTTTGAACCCAAAAGTAATTATTTTGTCATAAGACTCATTCCCAAAGTTCATAGAATTTGTCTGATACATTCTTACTTCTCTGAACAGACTTCGTTTAGTTTCACTTTAAAGAAAGATGCACATTTCTTTTGCCTTTTATCTAAACAGTAGTTTATGGTACTTTTTCATAGTTTTAAGTGCAGACCTGGAAACTTTATTTCGCAAAAAATATGACTCTGCTACCAGAAGGAGGAACTGCAGCGTCTAAGACTGAACTTGAATGAAGGAGTATGAAAGGAATTGCAAGAAATTGCAGAAGGAATGCGTTTTCTTACTTCCTGATTCCAAATATAGAAAACAAAACAGAACAACTCGTCATGTTCCATGGTCTTCAAATCATTCTCACTTGGAAAAATATGCCTTGATTGATGCCTTTGTAGAAGGTCAGTGGAAATAAACCATTGGCTCACGGTATTAATGACCAAGCACAAGATGAAAAACAATTTCATCCTGGGAAACAGAGTTGAGGTGAGAATTAGAAAAGAGGCCATTTCCTGTGCCAGATCATCAGAGCCAGTGGCATAAGGTCTGAACGGTGTTTTTCTGTTTAGATCGGTACATGTACTTGAGCACATACGGTCAATTGATGCAATGGTTAAATGCTTCCATTACTTACCCACGTGACTTACATGGTCATTACAGAAGTTCTGAGACACACAATGATTAAGAAATGTAAAATCTGCGCTGATGGAAGCAAGTGAAGCCCTCCAGCAACACTGATAAGCCAAGCACATTGAAACTTGCACGGGTGAATCAGAAAAGCCGCTGTCAGCTGTGTTTCTTGGAAGTGAAATAATGGACCCATAACACTTTCATGGTGACCCACACATCCAACCACACATCATTTGCTGAATCTCTTTAGCATAACACGTTTCCTGCTTAGACTCTGGGTACAATGAGGACTCGGAGTTTGTGGGGAGGAGGAAGAGGAGGCAACAATACCCTGGAGACCTGAGGAGAGGGTTGCAGGCACGGTTACAATTATTCAGTTGCAGATCTCCTGTTTTTGTGTGTGTGTGTGTTGTTTTTTTTTTTTTCTTATCTTTTTTTGAGACAGAGTCTCACTTTGTCACCCTCAATAGAGTGCTATGGCGTCACAGCTCACAGCAACTTCAAACTCATGGGCTCAAATCATTTTCTTGCCTCAGCCTTCCGAGTAGCTGGGACTGCAGGTCCCCACAACAATGCCTGGCTATTTTTAGACATGGGGGTCTGGCTCTTGCTCAGGCCAGTTTTGAACCTGTGAGTTCAGGGAATCCACCTGCCTTGGCCTATCAGAGTGCTAGGATTACAGGCATGAGCCATCATGCCCAGCCAGCAGATCACCTTTTAAAAGCCTGCTGTTCTGGGCTGGGCACATGGCTAACAACTGTAATCCTAGCACTCTGGGAGACTGAGGCAGATGGATTGCCTGAGCTCAGGAGTTTGAGACAAGCCTGAGCAAAAGCAAGACCCTGTCTCTACTAAAAATAGAAAAAACTAGCCAGGTGTCTTGGTGGGCGCCTGTAGTCCCAGCTACTTGGGAGGCTGAGGGAAGAGGATCACTTGAGCCCAAGAGTTTGAGGTTGTTGTGAGCTATGATGCCATAGCACTCTAGCCAGGGTGACAAAGTGAGACTCTGTCTCAAAAAAAAAAAAAAAAAAAGCCTGCTGTTCTAATTAGCAAATACACCTTTGAGGTCTCCACGTTTACCCTTTGCCACCTGAAATTCATCTTAGAAAAGACCAGGAGCTGGTGGGAACTAAAGATTTGAGAAGAGTGAGAAGAAATAAAATTATGTCTAAAATGACTGGTTCCCTGTCTCGTAATTCCTGTCTGGCTGTATGGAAAACAAGAACAGACTCTGTTTTGGGCAAAAAATACTGTGGAGCCTCCTTTCAACTTCTTTTGCCAGAGAAAATAAAACCAGTCACTAAAAGCATCTGAGTAAATATGCTAAGTTTCTATTTGAGAGAATTCTGTAGAGAAGTAAGTAAATTGTTCCTTTTTGCTAAAAAGAAAAAGATAGGTATTATTACATTATAAAAGTTGCAAAAAAACAAGTTGCAAGTTATATTTGACAAGCATTCATTTAGACACTCTGCCTCTTGAAACAGATAGCTGTGCACCTGCGGGACTTTGTCTTCCTGGGAGGATGACATTTAGCTGTTACTTTTATGCTAGTACAGATTAGCTGATGGAATTAGCAACAAGTTATTTCTATTATGGCTTTAAAAAATATTGTTATAATTTTTTTTTCAAAAAGAATGTATTTGAACATATTCTCTGGAGTAATGCTGAGTTGATATAACAGAGAGATCTCAAAATATAATGACTTTAAAAATGTAGAAGTCAGTTCAGCACCTGTGGCTCAAGCAGCTAAGGTGCCAGCCACATACACCTGAACTGGCAGGTTTGAATCCAGCCTGAGCCCACCAAACAACAATGATGGCTGCAACCAAAAAATAGCTGGGCATTGAGGTGTAGCGGGCACCTCTAGTCCCAGCTACTTGGGAGGCGGAGGCAGGAGAATCGCTTGAGCCCAGGAGTTGGAGGTTGCTGTGAGCTGTGATGCCACAGCACTCTACCCAGGGCGACAGCTTGAGGCTCTGTCTCAAAAAAAAAAAAATGTAGAAGTCTATTCCTCTCTTACAACCCTCCAGCAGTCAGCAGTCTCGGTCAGGTCTGCAGGGCAGTCCTGAATTCAGACATTTGAAGTCCCTCCTCCTGTGTTGTTTCAGCACCCCTGGGGTGTTGCCATCATAACTGAAGCTCAGTTGCCACCATATTTAGGTTCAGCCAGTAGGAAAAAGAAAGAAGATGTGGACCAAGCAGCCCAATGCCTAAAGCTCCAGGCCCCTGAAACTCTACCAGCTAGAATTTGGTGACATCTGGGTACAAGGAATGCTGAGGTCCCAAGCTATGCAATCGTGCACCCAGGGAAAAGCAGAAAAGAGATTTAGGGGGATAATAACCAGCAGCCTGTACCATGTTGGTGTAGAGGAGGAAAAGATTCCTTCTCCTCACTCGTCCCTAGTCTCCTGGCTCAGGCTCTCATAGCAAAAGACAGATTAACAAGAGAAAATCATGCAAATTTATTGAATGTAAGTTCTAGGTGATGGGGGGTGGCCCTCATAGTGAAGACCTCCGTGTATTTTTTATGCCGCTTTTGGTGAAGAATGGACAGTCATAGAGTCCTATGATTGGAGGACAAAAAAGTGTGATCTCATGGTGCTAAACTGGTGGACCTTCACCAAGCCTGTTCAGGTTCTCCAGGGTGTCTCTGCGTCTTCAGCTCCTTTTCTCCTGGTGTAAGAAAGGCCCCTCTCAAATGAGCATCTTTACCCAGCTTCAGGGAAGAAGGGCGAGGGTAAGGTGGGAGGCCTTCCTGCGTCTGCTCTTCTCTCAACTGCCAAAGAGCAGTGTGCTGGGGTGATATGTCCTGAACCCCTCACTGACTTAAGAATTCATAATTCAATGTGTATGCTTTAAACAATGTAGACGTTGGCACAGTAAAGACCTCCAAAGAAGTTATCAAATAACCCAGCTTTCCTATTTCCTCAGCAAATTCCTCTAAACTTTGAAGAAATGACCAAAGTCTATGTTAAAATAAATCACCCTTTGCCATATAACTTGCAACCAATCCAAACCCAATAACATAAATGATATCATTAAGAACTAATAAGAATCATATTTAACATAGCCCAGGTCACATACTGGCACCCTGCGGGTTGAAAAGGAGCCCAGACATATTTCATTAGTGTGATACAACGTATAACTTCTCTTGGGGAAAATAAATGGGAATTTTGACGACAATACTAGACTGTTATTTCCACCTGGCAATAGACGATGTTCAGCTGAACCAGGTGCTAAGATCAGCGCAGTCCCAGCACAACCTCCTGCCCTGTACCCACACTACTCTGGCCCAGCCTATAGTCATTTGAGCTTTTAAGCCCTGGGTAAACAGCCCACTGAAACCTAGGGTTCAACTTTAGTTGTGTGGCAAGAAACATTGTAGGGAAATTAATACTTAATTATGGATTTCTTCTTCAATTTTTCTAATCTTTGTTTTTTACTGTTTGAAACTACTCTTTATTGCTAAAATCTGTGCTAAGTATTGAGTTGTCAATTTAGACAAAAACCTAGATTTGTTGAGATGATACTTCCCATCAATATTCCCATTGTGATAGCCAAATCCATCCTAGCATAACATTACATAAAATGTGTGTGGTAAGTCTCCAAAACATCAGATGACAGAATACTACTCAAGAAAAAATACAGAAATATTCTAAAGTCCAAGGTAAATCACTTGTGGCTCTTTCATTGGTTCCTTTATTATCATAGATTGAAATCAATTGTAAAAAAAAGAGCGAGAACCCATAAGCATCATGTTTTTGTATGAATAAGCATGAATACTCAAATGATCAGTGTGAGTGTTATTACCGTAAAACTAGAAATGAGGTTTTCAAGCATGATTCAAACAGCACAATTAGGGGAATCACTACATAATAAATTATGCATTTGGTGACATTAGTATCATTAATTGGAAGAAATCTTCAGAGACACAGGAGAAGGGGAGCACATGACTTCACAAGACATTTAAAATATCTTGCAATTAGAAAAAATCCAAGGTTTTAAACATCTTAAAGAATAAATTCATTGATAAAAGTAACTCATGATGAAAATTGGATAAAAAAAAAAAAAGACTAGTAGTGGAAATCCAGCAGTAAGAATAAATATTGGACAGGAGGGAATTAGGCTGTGCCTAAGATAAGCTTTGTCTTTTCTTTTTTGTTTCTGTTATTCCACGAATAGTTTCTTCAGCTAAATTTCTTCTGTGTGAGATGACAGACTGAACTGTAACTTAAATCAATCAACCAGTCAAAAGCACATTTTAGGACAAATCCTTTGAAAATGCACTATAAGCATTAATTCTAGAGTTCAGTTCACATCCATCGGCTAAAAATTATGTGAGGGTTCTGGTTGTCTGGTCTCCCTGGACTGTCAGAACCCATGCTTTGCCCTTATAAATCTGAGCTGGTGTCTGGTTTTGTTTGGGAAGAGAAATAAATAATATCACAAAACACACACGAGGGAAATCCAGGGAGGCCATCATTAATGTGCTGAATTATTTCTAATATCTCTCGCCCTCCTAACTCTGTGAATGTTTTGCATAGCAGTAAAGCTGTCTTTATCTACCAAAGTGGAGCAGAGGGAGGAACATTTGCATTTGACTTCTGCTGATAAAAATGAAACATTAAAATGCTATTTGGCAAGTACGCAAAAGCACAGAACAGCAAAGCCTAATTCTTTTTTAGAGGTAGTTCTTTGCAGAGCCTCCTTAAGAGTGCTCAGTAGGGTGTGACCATATTGCTCTCTGTGCTCATCATATGGTTTGCCCACGCAGACGCCGAATTGTTTTGTGGATGTGAAATACTGTGTGTTACCCCGAGAGCTGTGGAGCCAGTGGATCCAGGAACTGTTGTTGAGACTGACAGTTACATTGTGTTACTGAATAGTGAAACGGCAGCATCAAAAACACAAATGGGACCAGACAGAATGTCCTGACCTTTCAAAAAAAGGCTGATTGGATATGGTGTAAGATCGCCTTCATCTCCCTCCACAATCCATTACACCTTCCGCAGCTCATAGATGAGCTTCTCTTAGATTCTTTATGTGAGATTATTTATGGAGGGAGAAAAACCAAGAGAATTGCAGCAAATAGTCACCTCCCCCCGTATAATTTATTCTCCATAGTTATTTTATATTAACACCGTTCAAAGACAATGTTGACAGCAAACAGTGTTATCTTTATCAATCTAAACATATTGCTATTAATGCCTGTACTTAAATTAAAAACTGAAGACAGATGCCCAGATAAGGGGGAGTAATCAATGCTTCCAAACAAATATCATCTAGATGTCCTTAAACTCACGAATTACCATTGGCAATCACTCTTCACCATATTGCCAGCTTCTTCAGCAACCTGAGTATAACATATAAAATAAACAGAAATGAGGAAGTAGATAATTTATCATTTCTGTTTAGAGACTTTTCTACTGAAAGAAGATTGTAAATAATGGCTTGTTTTCTGATGAAGCACATTTATTGTTTGATAAATGTGTGATATAATTATCATTAAAATATAGCATATATATTCATAAGTTTATCTTTCAAATGTATTCCCTTTTACTTTATATATGAGACTACTAAGTATCACCATTTAAAAGGTTGATGTTGTTCCCAGGTGAAGATGTTTGTGATATATTATTAAATCCGGCTTCCTACATGATCTGATACAAGCACCATTCTGGTTAACAAGAGTTTAAAAGAACTGAGATAATTAACATAACACAAGGCATAATAGTTTAAACTACAAAATTTTTTCTGCAACATTCGAGATGGGCTGGCAAGTGAAATTTTGACTGCCACGAAAATTTGAATTCCAATACCCAAGTAAAATGGCCAAGATGCATGTTTTTAGTAAAAGCAAAAAAGTTCTTATTCTTCCTTACTAAAAGATACATTTCTTTTTTGCAGTCTGTCTCTGATCACTTTTTCTCCCTAGAAGAAATGTGTGGACATACAGCAGACGTTTTAAGGGTTCTTTCTCTTTTTCTTTCTCTCTTTCCTGTTTAGGATTTCTAGGCTGCCCTTCTGCTTAACAAAAATCTCCTCCATAAGCTAATAAATTTGATTTCCACAGTTTCTTATCATACAAACAGTTACCACCGCTAGATTTGTAATATGTGATTTAAAAGATGTATTGGATTATATTATATTTACTATAATATAATCTAATTTTTCTCATCAGATATAGGGACTTAATTTCTTTTCATATTCTTTAACTCTAAACTTTTGCTTCAAAAGTCTGATCATTTTCCTGGTATTTCTTGCATCTCTGTTCCAAGAGAGGAAAAGCACCTTCTAACTCAATTAGCATGCTAAAGAATGGGTTGGGTTTAGTGCTCCATTAAAGTCAACTAAATGGATGCACCGCATGTCTTTATCTCAAAAATAAAGCTGAACACTTAAATCCCATGTCTCTTTGCTCAGCTTTTGATCCCACACAAAGCTTTCCCACTTGCAGCCTTTGGATGTAATGTTAACAAAGTCAGTTAACATCAAGCACTGTGATAACAGGCATGGCAGAATTCCTTGTTTTTGCTCAATCGGTCTGTGTTCAAACTATCAGTTTGATTTATTTGTCCACATTGACCCTTATTCACCACTTAATTATCCTCGTATAATGTTTCAAGAGGCTCCTGACACAAGGAGAAAGACAATTGCCGATGTTCTATAAAACAACGGTTGACCTGATGGGCCCAGATGAAGACCGTGGGTCGAAGGTTGTTTGCTTTTGGAGGAACCCACTTCTCCTGCCTGAGAGCTGCGGCCAGAGCCACTCACTGTGGGTGCCAAAGGCCGGCCAGTCAAACTGCTCATCTGATTCTCAGGGTATGTGCTGAGAACCAGCACAGATAGTCACAGCATTTCCTGCACTGGCCTCTCCAAATCCCCTGATATGTTTGGGAGGATATTAGAGTTAAAAAAAAAAAAAAAACATAACATAACCCAGCACACACACACACACAGAGAATAATTTCAGCCATGTCCTTATTTGTGTACGGTTACTATTGTACTGGAAATATATTTTCTCCCTTTATATATGAACAGGAGGAGTTTTAGAATTACAGGCATGAAATCAGAAATAATATTATAAACACTTCATACTGCAGTTAATCTCTAAGCTCCTGCTAACAAATAAGAAAAATCATAATTTTATTAGAAAGCAAACCAATATCTTATACCTTGCCGGAAATACCATGTACGGCAATATGTTGCATTTGAAATGAAGTCAATTCTTACAGAACTTTTAAAATCCAGCAACTGTTCCACATTCTTAGCCATTTGGAAGTCAAATATAGATAAAGGATAGTTTAAAAACACAGACAAATATTGACATTTATAGAAAAAAGCACATCTAAGTATAAAATTATAATTTTATATTTTTGAAGTGATTTACTATTAAAATTTAAAATGCTTTCCTGGCAACTTATAATATTGTTTCCCACACAGAAACAATATTATAAGAATTGGATAAATTACAGGTGGTAATTTCAAAATGAAAAACATCAAATATTTCTAAAAACTATTTGTTAGGCATTTTTACTGCTATAACCGTAACCACCCCCAGGAAGCGTTTTTTGTATATGTACTGCCGAAGCGAGCACTCAGGAAGCGTTATTGGAAGCCCCTATAACAGTGTGAAAACCACCAGCCTATGGCCTTGAACACACCACATCTCCTGTCCTTACCCTGAGGAGGGCTGAAATCCCAGCAGAGATTGACTAGTGGCCAGTGACCTTCCACCTGATTCTGTACAGAGGGACTAAGCATTGGGAGGCCAATGGCGTGCTCTGGGCTCCCCATTCAGACTAGCTGGCAGAGGTCTCCTCATCATCAAGGGCTTCTGTCATCTAAGGTTTGGATACGGAGTCCCTAGAGCCCCTGTGGTGTGCAAGAGGGTGCACACCTAAGTGCATGTAAACCAGGGCAGGAACACCAGGGAGCTGCAGCCCTGTACACCCAGCTTTGACAAGAGCGTTTCCACTTTTTTCAGGTCTTTGGGTGTAAGACTTTTTTTCTAGGACAAAGGGTCCCACAACCTTTAAACAGTTTCAGTTGCTTTCCCCCCCCCCCCCCCCACTCTGAATGTAGAAGCCTTCCACCTCTGGGATTGCATGACTCTAGCAATAAAATTCTTAGAAGCTGAAAGAATGCAAAAAACCAACATAGAATAGGCAAAAAAGCCTCAGATGGAAAGTGTATCCTCCATCTTCAGACAACGCCACCATCCTTACAGTGGATTCAATCATTTGCTCCTGGAGAAACCTTTCCACACTGGCCACAGCTGCATGGAGCTGAGATCTATGGGCTCCCGTCCAGTAAGAATGCCCACGGGAAGGTGGAGATGCACACACCAGGGCCCCGTTCCACTGTGGACTCCCATTCTAGAAGGTCCACAGAGCCTCTCTCTGTTCTGACCTTGGTCCCCAATATTAAGGAATTTTCATATTCTATTCCACTAGAAATGATGCAAATAAAAATCTGAGAAAAATACAGAATTCTTTCATCTTATTTTCTGCTCAATGTTTCTTTCTAGCTGAATTTTTTTTCATCTGAAAAAATAATTTGCTTTCAACTCTCATTGCTACTTGTACCTGTTTCCTTCAAAATCAGGTCTGTGGCAAAACTTCATTCCCAACAACCCGAGGAAGCATAACTTTCTCTCACAGATCTACTTTTGCATCTACCAGTGATTAAAAACAGAACACAAAGGTGAGCAAGGTGAGAAAGAGTCACCGGGAGCCACAGAAATAAGCATGTTTGCCTCGGCACCCGTAGCTCAGTGGTTAGGGTGCCAGCCACATACACTGGGGCTGGAGGATTCAAATCCAAGCCGGGCCTGCTAAGCAACAATGACAACTACAAAAAAAAAAAAATAGCCAGGTGTGTGGCAGGCACCTGTAGTCCCAGCTACTTGGGAGGCTGAGGCAAGAGAATCGCTTAAGCCCAAGAGTTTGAGGTTGCTGTGAGCTATGACACCATGGCACTCTACCCAGGGTGACATAGTGAGGAAGAAAGAAAGAAAGAAAGAAAGAAAGAAAGAAAGAAAGAAAGAAAGAAAGAAAGAAAGAAAGAAAGAAAGAAAGAAAGAAGTTTGAGCAAATATGCTTAACTAACTCCCATCACTGTAAAGCTCTCAACCAACTGAATTTAAATTAATATGAACCTTACTAACAAGGAATTGAATGCTGAATATAATCTTAAATTTACCAGAATATTTGGGATTATTATAGGCAGGGTTAATACTTTGCTAGATTTCATTTTTTTTATGGAATAAAACTTCAGCAAACTTTAGGCCCTCCTGAAGTGTCTAAATAATACTTGAGAACTTAACTTGTTTTAAGAAGAGGTACTGTGAAAGCACAGAAGACTTCTCTACTTAACACTTTCTTTGTATGTAAAATGAGAACCTTAATGTTAAAAGTGCCTAAATACCAGTACAGCACTTACCTCATGCCTGTTTCAAAGAAAGTGATCTAAAAATGAGTTAACCAGTTTCCTTTCAATTCCGGGTGTCCTTATCAGTTAGGCCCAGGGAGAGGGGCCAGAGTGCAGACACAGATCTGTGCCTCTCTCCAGCCTGTGCTCTTTGCCCCATTAATTCCCAGGCCTACTCTGATAGCCACCACACTAAGATGAAACTTTAGCCCCAAAGCACATATTTCTGGGAAATATGCTACAGGTTGAATGAGGACATGGAAAAGAAGTCAGAAAACGTGGACACATAAAACTCGTAACCACATATTGTACATCGGATGTTGGAAACCATGCAAAATGGCGAAGTTCCGACCAGAGATGTTGCAAGAAAAGCCACACAGTTTATTAGTTTAGAACAATGGTTCTAGCAGGAGGTAAAAGTTCAGTGACACTGGACAATGTCTGGAAACCTTTTTGGTTGTTACAATGGGGGGAGGGGGTGTTACTGGGGTCTGGTGGGTAGAGGCCAGGAATACCGCTAAAGCCATATTTCTTTCTTTCTTTCTATAAAGCCCGAGACAGCCACCTGCCACAAAGAATCATGGGACCAAAAATGTCAATAGCACCAATATTTGAGACGCCCTGGTTTAAAATGAAAAATCCAGTGTGAAAAATAGTCTTCTTTCACTGTATTGGGTCCTTTTCAGTATTTGCCTTTAACTGTTCCAGCAGTATTGCCAACTGGTGGTTTGCTCTGTACACTAATTCTGAATTTTGAGATGGTTAAAATGGTTCTGGGGTGAGAAAATTATGTGTCAATAAATACGATGTCCCTAATACTGGAATGAAAATAGACCTGAGATAATTGATATTCAAAGTATGTATAGGTTTTAAATCAAAAATGGTACTAAAAATTTTTTAAATTGGGGGCTAAAATAAAATAGTAAAATTTTCTCATGACATTTTTCATCTCTCAGAAAAATCTTAATTCTTTGTCTTAGATTATGTGAATTCTGGGGATTTGGAAACAATAGCATCTAAAATAAACCATGGATTGCAGAAAATAATGCTGTAAAGTTAAAGACACGAGTTTAAGATTATTCTACATCCGTGGGCTGTTTAAAGCCTCTACATGTTGCTCAAATTGGCTCCTTCCCCATAAAACAAACCCTGACTCCCAAGAAGATGACACAGTAATATTCTTCAAAGAACAAAGAGCAGATTTAATAAACAGTTTAATAGTGTGTCAAAAATCAAAACAAGCTTGAGAAGAACATTTGTTAACACACTTCCCAATACAAACCCCACTGCTAGTTCATTGAAAACCAACTACTTGTGGAGGGAAAAAAATAAAGACACTTCGTTTTCTTATTTTATTTGAGTCTTTCTAATACAAAAAGGCATTGAGACTGAGTGCTCAGTTGAGTCCATAATGTTGACCCCAAAGTTCAGTATTGCATTGTTATGTTTGAGTCTCTGATGGCAGAAGGAATTCAGTCTCCCAGCATCTAATAAGAAAAATCAAGTTGTGTTTTTCTTGTGGTGACTCCTATAAGCAACAGTTTAAATACATTTTTAATAAAAATATATGAATGTGTAAAATTTTATGGTTGGTATGGAGAGGTTAAAAAAACCATCAAAAATGATCTTTATAGAGAAAATTTATGACCATAAAGTCAGTAAATATCAAAGACTTTGGCCAAGGCACACTAATAAAGCATTCACCTGCTGGGGTATGTTAAAACAGGGCAAGATAAAAGTAAAGTTTCTTCACTTCTTCCCATCACAACAAAAAGGTTGATGAAGAACACAGTTGATATCAAACAGAGCTTCCTGCTGGCTTCAGTTACCTGGGAGTTTGGAGCCTGTGGTTTGAATAATGTTCTGCCTACAATGGGAAAGACAGCAGAAGTGTGGAGAGACTGATGGGGCTTCCTGCAGGCTGAGCTTTTAGAGTTCAAACTCATTCTTTATTCTCAAATAGGAACAATAACAAATGTATAAATAGTCACTGATCCTGTGATAACAGTTCACCCAGCAGAGGTGAGCTGCCTTCATCAAACTACATTCCAGAGGTATGTACATTTTTTTTAAAAAACTGGCAAAGAAGAGTTTTCACAATTTCATTTGAAAAAAAATGTCTGTATGTGAAATTCCTAAAGAAATAGGGTTTAGGCAGTTGGGACACTGAGTACAGATTATTTGAGGATGAAACACAATGTCTTTAATAGTAATAGACCTCTGCATGCAGAAGTTGTAATTTTAATGACTATAATTTTTGTCTTCTCAATTCTAGAAAATGTTTTGCCAAAGTAATACAATATTAATGTAAAAATTTTGGTTTTCATCTGAAATATTATACTAAAAGTCAATTTTTTCCTAAAATAAATGCCTGAAATGCTACAAAGGGATATCCATTTGATTCTTGGATAATTGGCTGTTATTTATCTCATTTTCAAACATATCAATAAAAAGGCTTAGACAATACATTTCATAGTTGCCTGCACTGTTTTCTAGTCGTTTTTAACCATTCAAGTTAAAATTATAACATTTAATTGTCATTCAGATTTTTGAAATCCGTATATATTTCTGAGACGTAACACCTATGCTTTTAGGTAATGCCTAGACAGAAAAACTTTCCTGATAAAGTAACCATTAAATTATAGGAAGGTGAAGACAAAGAAAATTCTGGCAAGATTCAAACTGGCAAAGCGTTACAAGCTGTTCTGAGTGACCAGCAGAGGGCAGCATCTTCCAATAGTTGTGGGTGGGGGAGGTGAGAGGTGAAAGAGGAAATTTAGGGTGGGTTAGCTGCTGCATTAAGAACCTCGAGGTCTCCTTTCTGTTTTTCTCAATCGAAGCACAGAAGAAAGCAAGCATTTTTTTCTCTCACTTAAAAAAAAAAAAGAGGAAGAATTTCGAAGCAGAAATGGTAACACTTCATAGCCCTTAACCAGCACTGTTCTAAATGTTTTACATGTATTAACTTCTTCAGTCTTCTTAACAACCCTGTAATTGGAGTTTAACACTTGCTCAAATCACACAGCTATCCAGGGATGGAGCTGGGATTCAAACCAAAGCGGTTGTCTTCAGAGTGTAGGCAAGTCTGCTCTAATAAAACGGAGAACTTCCAAATACACCCTCTTTTCTATTGGGTCATTCAGCCTCTCAAATGAACTGAAAGTCAGATAGTAATTTCCTCCTCTCACCCCATTTGCTTAGACGATACAACCTGATTTTTTTCTTATTTTCCATAATAATAATCTATCTGCACTTGTTAAAAAAAAACTTCAATCTGTATTTCCATGAAATTCACACTATTACAGGCGCATCTGCCATATTAAGACGTCAAAGAGAAAAATGTCCTTTTTGGGTTTTGAGTTTTCAAAACCCAAAATGGAGAAACCTAAAAGTACACAAAAATAAATAAAGACTAGGGCAATGCCTAGCGTGGCTCGGTGAGTAGGGCGCCGGCCTCATATGCTGAGGGTGGCCGGTTCACTCCCGACCCCGGCCAAACTGCAACAAAAAACACCCGGGCGTTGTGGCAGGCACCTGTGGTCCCAGCTACTGGGAGGCTGAGGCAAGAGAATCTCCTAAGCCCAAGAGCTGGAGGCTGCTGTGAGCTGTGACCTTCCAGCACTCCACCAAGCACGATAAAGGGAGACTCTGTCTCTAAAAAAATAAACAAATAAATAAATAAATACTAGAGCCTTAGGTATAATGGGCTTAAAAGCTGATTAAACCAACAGTTCACATGCGGAAGACTATTTTGAGTGCCTCAAAGGCACTGAGATTGGTACAAGGTAATCAAAATGAAAGAGATGATTTCCGCCATCAAGAATTCCCCATGTATCTGCATGAGAGCAAGTCAAAGCCTTCTAACAAAGAACTTTCTGCATAGTTCTATGACATTAGAGAAATAAGAAACTGGTCCTACAGAAGAATGTTTAGGTTATCCTCCCCTAGAATGTTCTGAACCAAGGATGCTCTGTCTACTCCTATTCTAGAAAATTCTATTTACCTCTCAAGCCTCAATTCTCTGAGGCAGTCCCTAATTCTTCTGTCACCTCAGCTCTTAATAAAAGCCTAACAAATGACTTAAAGAATTAATGAGTGAAATGAATGCTTGACGGTTCAGGGCACATACTCCCTTGCAAAGGGAGTACCTTTATACCTCCACTCCCTTCCAAAAAATCAACAATGTACTCTTGTTTTATAGTAAATTTCCTTAGAAATTTCCTTGAGAGAGAACTGAGTGATGATCATATAGACAAAGAGGAAAAAGAGAAAAATGGAAAGTACACTGGATAAGAAAGTCAAAAGACTAGTTTTTTTATCCCATCTTGACTACCATGTAACTCAGACAATTTAAATATTCTCTACCCACCCCCCTTTCAACTAATAGAAAATATATTAATTAACACCTTTTCCTTGGGGCATGGTAGAGGAAACAAAAAAAGTAAAAGTTAATCATTCATAACGATTAGAAGAATGAAAAAGGAACCAACTATTTTTATAAGCTTATTACATCATGTCCATCTTCCATGTGCTTACTATATGCAATATTATTTTGTTCCCAAAATTTTTCTAAGATGCATCATTCCTGTACTGAAGCTGAAGAGTCTAAAATTCAAAGCTGTTCCATTTTTCCCAAATTGGAAAAACTAATAAACAGTGGAGTAGAGTTAAGTCACAGCTGAGGTCAATTAAGTTTGTCAACTCATCCTAGAAAAAGTGTTTTGGAGGTTGGACTACGCACTGGAATTGGTACACAGCTTTCCAAAGGAAGTACTTCAGAGGTGACCACGGCGATATTCAGCAACAAGGTGTGTAACACTTTTTCTAGGATGAGTTCACGAACTTAATTGTCTGACCTCATGTATATACTGAGATGTGTTAACATAAGAATAAAATGCAAAATTTCTAAATGCAGTTTTCTCATGATTTGAAAGATCTCTGAGAAAGTGCTATAATTAGATTAAGTTTACATGTACAGTTACTACCATGATGAAGAAAAATAATTGTTTTCATGAATATAGTAAACAATTACTGAATAAGTTCTATGCCAAGAACTGAGATACAATGGAGCAGGAATAGTGCCCATCTCAGGGAGATTTCACCGCAGGGACAGACATAAATACAATTAATTCAATGGGGTGAATACTCGATGGAGGTACAGGATGCACTGGGAGAAGATAAAATGACTTCGGAACTTGGAGAGTCCTGAAAGATTTAACAGATCAGCAGAAATGAGCCAGGTAAAAATTGGGTGGGAGTAATCCTGAGAAAGGAAGCAACATGAGTCCCAGAATAGGAAAATATACACAGCTGGCCAGACTCAGCCACGCCCAGCCACACCTGAGCGTGACCTGTTGTCTTTATGGGACTTGGGCAAGAAATAAATGTTTGTTTCTGTTAAATAACTAAGATTTCAGAATTGACTGTGGTCACAATAATTGCTGACTAATTAATCAGGTAAAATACTGTGATAATCCTGGTGAGAAATGTTTATGGCATAAATTGAAGTAGTAATACTGAGTTTGGAAGATTTGAAGACTATTTAACAAATAAAATTTTAAAAAATCTTTAGTAATTAATTACAGGAAAAGTAGAAAATATAGAAAGAATGAATCATGACTTCCAGACTTCTGGCTTAGCAACTAGGGAAAAGAAGCAGAGATTTAGAAAATTTAAGTGTTGGATTTTTTAGTGTGTGCATAGAAAATAATATAGAACACTGACCAATATTTATATATACACGTGTGATTGTAATTATTAAAGTGACTATCATCCATCTCTATTAAGCATCTAACAAGTGAAAATAAGCTTAATTTGCATGAAAAGAGGTTGTTACACTCAAGAATGACACTTGTGACTAAAAAGGTTGTTAGATATTAGAATGCATTATTCATGGTGTTCAAGGAATTTTCTTTTATAGGATATATTTAGTTCCAGATTAGGCGTGGAATTTTCAAAATTAATTACAAAGAAAGATCTTTTCTAGTACGATTTTACACTATTCTTTATAAAGATTAAAGGACTAAAACTTTGATTAAGTTCATTTTATCTCCCTGGATTTTCATTTCATCAACTATAAACCAAGAAATGGGACCAGATGATTTTCAAAGAAACTTACAGTTTAGAAATAGCAAAATAGAAAGCCCCCAGTGTCACGAAACATTAGCAGGTAAATCAACAGCCTGAGGTATAAAAGGGTCTATGGGATCTTTGGTATCCTTCTGTGTGTCAATACTGATATCCATTCAGGGGTGTCCAACCTGTGGCCTGTGGGCCGCATGCAGATTATTTGAGGACTTTTTTGCTTATCTGTGGTGTCATATATCTCAAAAAGTATGCAAAGACCTTTTTTTTGTGTTCACCAGCTTTCTTTAGTGCTTGTATATTTAATGTATGGCCCAAGACAATTCTTAAATCTTCCAAAATGCACCAGAGAAGAAAAAAGGATAGACACCCTTACAAGAGAAATTGTTCTTTTTAAACCATAGATATGTTCCTTTTCTAACAAGGAAAAAACAAAAACAAAAAATCCTAGTTTTTACATAATTAAAAAAATTAGTTTTTGCATAATTAAAATGTGCAAAAAACATTGGAAAATGTAATTTCCTGCAACCTTTTTTATGAACATAAATTCCATATATTTAACACCTTAATCCTCACTCCATGTGCCAATGGAATTCAACTTCACAGTTTAGTCTAAATTGCTATGCTTTGGCTTGAAGGAAGTATTAGGGTAAGCAAAATCTACTTATGTCTTTAGACGTAAGCTAGTATAAAACACATGAATAAATAATTAATAATTTAATAATCATAATTATAATTCAATAATCATAATTCTTGAGTTTGACAATTGAGCTGCTTATATAGTTTTGTAGGTGCTTTAAATAACTAAGTACTTTAAGTACAATTTAACATTATTAAATGAGGCTTTGCTTACGAAATGTCTGGCAGATAATAAATATTTTAAAAAACTATGGATTATTATTAATAGCATTATTGTGCCAGGTCTGTTGTGAAGCATCTGTAAATGCAGTAGTTCTGAGATTACTCACAAAATAGCTGAAAGCATAAATTGCCATTCAGTTAACATTTATTAGGTAGAGAATTCTGCAAATTCAGACACTATATTACAGAAGGGAAGGAAATCAGTGTCAGAAAATAGACCAGGCCCCACGAGACTCAGAAAGGAAGTTAGGCTGCAAAATGGAAAAGAAAAAAAAAAAAAAAAGAAAAGAAACCAACCCAAAAAACAAGAAGGTTTCTAATCACAGAGTTCCTCAAATCCTAAAAATAAATAAGAACATACTAACTCTTAATCTATCAGCTAAAGATAAAGCAATAGGTAGTCTAAAATGCAGAGGTTGGGGATGGTACAAAAGGCCTGTAACCATGAATTATGAGATAATTACCTAAACTATCACTCAACATTCGTTACGCTCTTATAGAGGCAGAAAAGTGAGATAACCTTCCTCACCCTTCATGGCTGACTCTCCTGTAACTAAAGACAGATTAACAAAAGAAAAGGGTAACAGATTTATCAAAGTTTTACATGACATGGCAAACTTCAGAAATGAAGACCAAAGACCTAGGGAAGACTATTTCTAAGCTTAGTATCAATGAAGAATTGGCAGCAATGTAGAAATATGTTGGACAAAAGAGTGTGATCTAAGTGTGATAGACAGAGGGAGAGACCCAGGAAGGTCTGTGGTCAGCTCCTTCTGGGCCTGCCTGTGTAGGGTCCTTCCCCCCAGTATGGGGCAGGACTCTCTGGAATGAGGATTTTCAAGGAAGGGAGAGAATGGCCTTTCTAGGTTTTACAGCTTGCTTTGGAATGCTCTAGTTTCTTGGAGACGAGGAAGTCTGGTCTCGGTGACATGCTTTGAGGGGAGAAAGAGCAGAGGGGGACAGGAGGACAAGAGGTTGGAGAGCCCTCACTTCTGAAGCTCTCAAATCTTATGTATTCAAGTACTCAGCATGCCAAGGGACTGTACCCAACACCCTACGGAAAAAGAGCCTTATAGAGGATATTTGTGAGTCACAGTAGGAAACAATCTTTTTGAGCTAAAAGATGGCCAGTATGTAACTCTGGACATAGTAGGTACTCAATAAAAATGTATTGAATAGGCTCAGTGCCTGTAGCTCAAGTGCCTAAGGCTCCAGCCACATACATCAAAGCTGGTGGGTTTGAATCCAGCCTGGGCCTGCCAAACAGCGACAACTACAACCAAAAAATAGCTGGGCGTTGTGGCAGGCACTTGTAGTCCCAGCTATTTGGGAGGCTGAGGCAAGACAATCACTTAAAGCCAGGAGTTGAAGGTTGCTGTGAGCCATGATGCCACAGCACTCTACTCAGGGCGACAGCTTGATACTCTGTCTCAAAAAAAAAAAAAAAAAAACAACAACAACAAAAAAAAATGTATTGAATTGAATGATAGATTATTAGGGTGAAAAAGTCTCAACACTATAAAAGAAAATTAACTACTGTTTTACCTGATTGGCCCAGCAAATCCTGCATGGTCTAATTAAGAGTAATGACTATACTCAGAGGATCCCATCCTGGTAATTATTTGTAAGCAAATTAACATTTTCTTTTTAGTGGGAGGGGAAAAATAAAATAATGCTTATTTCAGTTCTTATTCTCAGTTTTATGATATAAAATACTGATATTAGCTTTTCTACCAATATATGTGTATAATATTACCAAACAATTATGGTGCATATATGTGCCAGACACTATTCTGAGCACAATTATGT
Source organism: Loris lydekkerianus (assembly GCA_963574355.1). Taxonomy (NCBI): domain Eukaryota; kingdom Metazoa; phylum Chordata; class Mammalia; order Primates; family Lorisidae; genus Loris; species Loris lydekkerianus. The sequence continues at coordinate 16,154 of CAUYPK010102385.1, read as the reverse complement.
GTGTGCATAATTTTCATTTAGTTCTCACAAAAACCCTATCAGGTAGGTACCATTATTATTCCCACCTTACAAATGAAAAAAAAAAAAAAAAAAGAGGCACAGAAAGGTTAAGTAACTTACTTAAAATCACACAGCTTAATAAATGATGTAAGCCCAATTTAAATATAGGCATTATATCTTCATTATCCGTGCTCTTAACCAAAATGCTATGATGTCTCTCCAATAAGCTAATTAACATTTATTTCATCCTAATCTCTCTCATAAAACTGGAAGCCCCACCAAGGGACAATATAACCACTAAAGCAATGGTTCTCAACCTTCCTAATACCATGGCCCTTTAATACAGTTCTTGTGGGTCATGACCCACAGGTTGAGAACCGCTGCACTAAAGCCTTGTTAAAGAAAAATCTGCTTTTAAGAGAGCTCAAGCCCAAGCTCAATTCGATGTATTCTTTCATCTTATAATAGGAAAAATAAAATAGAAAATTTACATCTATGTTAATGATCTTTTTTTTTTTTGAGACAAAGTCTCACTATGTCACCCTCAGTAGAGTGCTATGATGTCACAGCTCACAGCAACCTCAAACTCTTGGGCTTAAGTGATTCTCTTGCCTTAGCTTCCCAAGTAGCTGGGACTACAGGCACCTGCCACAATGACCAGCTATTTTTAGAGATAGGGTCTCGCTCTGGCTCAGGCTGGTCTCAAACCTATGAGCTCAGGCAATCCACCCACCTTGGCCTCTCAAGTGCTGGGATTACAGGCATAAGCCACCACACTCAGCCCTTATTTATTTTTCTTTTTTTTTTCTTTTTCTTTTCTTTTTTTTTTTTTTTTTTTTTAGACAAATTCTCACTATGTCACCCTCAGTAGAATACTGTGATATCACACCTCACAGCAACCTCCAACCCTTGGCTTAAGTGATTCTCTTGCCTCAGCCTCCCAAGTAGCTGGGACTACAGGTACCCGCCACAACACTCGGCTATTTTGTTGTTGTTGTTGTTGTATCATTATTGTTTAGCAGGCCTGGACCAGGTTTGAACCCGCCAGCCCTGGTATATGTGGCTGATGCTGTAACCACTGAGCTACGGGCACTGAGTCCTTTATTTATTTTTCTAATCAGGCAAATTTTGGATGGAAGTAGATGAAAATTCCAGTCCAGAGATTAGTGAACTCTTGTAATGTCTACCTCAGTGGGGCTTGGAAAAGAAATGAGCTTCACTCACAACTGAGTCAAAAACAAACTAGAAATAGGATAAGCACAAAAACATTACTCTCCGAGGGATCATTTGTGTTCTAAGAGACGTCCTATAGAGTGAATCCACTGGTGGGGGACCGATGTATCTCTTTATCCATAGGTGTATTTTCTAAGTTTTTAGACAGAGTTAAATACACACATTTGAAAATTTGGCAGAAGTCTATAATTTCTAGCCACTCAGAATGACAGTAAAAATAATAGTGTGGGGAAAAGAAATGATATTAGGTTCATGGCTGTGGCCCCCATAACAAAAAACAGATGAATAAGAGAAAAGCATACAAACGTATTAATAAAAACGTTGCATGATACAAGAGCCTTCAGAAATGAAGATTAAAAGGGACAGGTAAACTTTTGTGTAATTTTATGCTTCGGATTGAGGAAGAAGGGGCAATCGTGGGCAAGTGTGACTGGGGAAAGGGGCCATAATCCCATGGTAGTGACTCAGCCAGGCCTGGTGGTCGAGATCCGTCTCTGTCGTCAGCAATGAAGATGTTCCTTTCCTCTGAGTCTAGGAAGAGGTCTCTTGAATGAGGGTCTTGTGACCCACTTCAGGGGAAGATCACAAGATTCTTTCTAGGTATTCTGGTCTGCTTTTGAAAGAAGCTCCAAGAGACTTTCCTGCTTCTGTTACCAAGGGACACTCGGACACTTGTCCCCAAGGCCATGTCAGAAAAATGGGATAAGTGGTTTGAGGAGAATGAAAAAGAAATTCGTTACTTTGCCAGCAAAGGGGGAAAACAGCAGATGATGGTCTCAAAATCCAAATCCATGATTTTGAGCAGAAGCACAGAGCTTTTAACGGTTCTAATTAATTCCATAATCCTATCTGGGGCAACAAAAATCTTGTGACCTCTGCCTGGATTAATTTCATCTTCAGTAAGACAACCTTGTGACCTTTGCCCAGATAAAGAACAAAAGACATTGCCCTGCCCCTCCAAGCACTGGGGCAGGAGGCGTGTAGGTTTTAGTTCTCCAAAAAGAGTAAGAGGGTTTTGAAGAGACAGAAAACATATTTACACTCCCTCCCCTTTTTAGGCCATTCCCTCTGCAATGTTCTCAATTTCCCTCACCTTAAAATGTTCAGTATGCCAAGGAGCCATATTTTGAGTTAGCATGTCCTGAACTCTATTATTAGTTTTGATCTGATCCCTTTCCATAGCAGTTTGAAAAACGTCAGGAAAGAGGGGAAAAAGTTGCATGTTAAGAGTGAGGGAGTGGGAGGTGATACAGAAGAGGATTAGAAACTCTTAGTCATGGCTCGGCGCCTGTGGCTCAACCGGCTAAGGCGCCAGCCACATACAGCTGTGCTGGTGAGTTCAAATCCAGCCCAGCCCGTCAAACAACAATGACGGCTGCAACCAAAAAATAGCCAGGCATTGTGGCGGGCGCCTATAATCCCAGCTCCCTGGGAGGTGGAGGCAGGAGAATCACTTGAGCCCAGGAGTTGGAGTTTGCTGTGAGCTATGATGCCATAGCACTCTACCCAGGGTGACAGCTTGAGGCTCTGAGGAAAGAAAGAAAGGAACTGGGGTGACAGCTTGAGGCTCTGAGGAAGGAAGGAAGGAAGGAAGGAAGGAGAAAGAAAGAAAGAAAGACTCTTAGTCATTCCTTCCAGAAAGAAAGAGAGAGAGAGAGAGAGAGAGAGAGAGAGAGAGAAAGAAAGAAAGAGAAAGAAAAGAAAACTCTTAGTCATTCCTTCCAAAAACTCAGACTTCAAACCTGGTCAAAGATCTTTCACTTGGCTTTTTGAGCCGTAGGGTATAGGAAAGCTTGGAAAGCAAGTCATTATTCATTTCCAGAAGAAGAGGTTAAGCCCTGAAGGCTCATGTTTGATCCTGTCGGAAAAGTTACCCATCTTGTTCCTGCTTGGAAGCTGGGCTAGTCAGGGATGACACACTCCAGCTTCACGATCAGGCCTCCCGTAGTTCAAGGACAAAGGGAATGGCAGCCTTCCAGCCAAGCACACACATTTGCAAACTGCTGCCAGTCAGTTCCCAAGGCCAGGGGCTGGCCCAGGACAAAGGAGACTGAACTGCAGAGTGGGTCTATTTTGCTCTCCCTGCATCTCAGGGAAAGCTACAGGATTCCTTCCTTAGAAAACTAAGGACCTCCTAGTTATGAGGGACTGGCAGGAATAACTCAGTATTTCCTTTCTTTTCCATGATAAAAGAAATACTTTCATTAAAGACATACTTTTAACAGCTTCTCACCTCTGTTTCTTAGAAAGCAAGGAAAGCTGAAAAAGAGCTATCTCTCATGAATTAGACCTTAAAAACATACTTGCTTTGGTGGGTCTGCTTGGTTACACAGAAATTAGAAGCTTGTGAGCAAGACTTTCGAATAGGTTTGATTCTTAAATCTATTCACAATAAGGTAAGATTTTATCAAGATCTTAGGGTCTAATTAATTCCATTACTGCCCTTCTGAAGCGTCCAGCCAGACCCATGAAAGCCTGCCAAGATCAAAGAATTTACCCCCATGGAAAGGGTAAGATATGCACCCTGCATATACCCTATGCAATGAAACTTCTCTTCCTAAGTGTGCTTTTCTTTCTTTCTCTTTCTTTTTCCTTTTTTCCCCTTAATTTCAGGTTAATGTGAGGGTACAAACAACAAGGTCACAAATGTGAATTTCTTGTAGTTGTGTCCCTCAAGTGTACGTTTCTGAGCCTTGGCCTTAGAGAATATCAGGAGTTACTTGTTTATTTCCCTCCTCCAAAATTCCTGCTGGAACTAGAAAAATCAAAAATGCCTACTATGCTACAGACCCTATACTGAACACATAACGACACTGGATTCATTTGATCCTCACCCTTTCCTCCCAAGCACATGAACACACACTGTTACCAGGATCTCTCTGCCAGGTCCTTGGTCTTGGAAGTTCAATGAATGAATTCATGGACCACCATGAGTAAGCAACGGGACAGATTTTTATTAAAGATATCAGAGATAAAAGAAAGGAAAGAGGAAAACCTCTGGCACAGCAGAGAGGCGTTCCCGAGCTAGCCCATTTTGGCTCCCTGTCTAGGGGTTTATATGCAGCTTTTCCTACCCTAAAGATGGGGTGGAGGGTTTGGGGAGGCCCCACGTGGGCCTGTCCAGCAGGGCAGCTATAACAGCCTCATCAAAGCTAGCAAGAGAGAGTTTCTAGCAAGACGAATGTCATAGCCTTTGTAATCTAATCATGGAAGAGGTGTGCATTACTTTTGCCCTATTTTTTGCTTAGAGGTATGTCTCTACATCTAGCCCACACTCAAGAGGAAGGGGTTGGGTAAGATGTGAATACTCAGAAGGCAGGGATAGATCAGGCCATGGGAGAGTCCACTAACCACTGGCAGACAGTATGAGCAGGACTCCAACAGAAATAGCCAGAAGCACTTAGGAGTCAGATGTGGCATTTCCCCTACAGCTTAAATTCTCATTATCAAAACTGTATATAATGAGAATTGGTTATTGTATTAATATCATTAATTAGAATGATAGAGCTTGAATTTGAATTCAAATGTTGATTAGAATATGAGCTTGATCATGTAGGTATCAGCACCAAGTGCCTGAGGCTCTAGCTCCCCAGGAACATACAGCTACTTTGTTTAGGTGGCTAGAGATTATTTGAGACCAGTCGAGCCTTCCTAATCTCAAAATCAGATATCTGAAATGCTCCAAAAGCCAAGGATCTTTGAGCACTGACATGATATCACAAGTAGAAAGTTCTACACTGACTTCATGTGACAGGTTGCAGTCAAAACACAGCCAAAACTTTGTTTCATGCACAAAGTTACATACAATATTGTATAAAATTACTTTCAGGATATGTGTACAAGGTATATATACAGAAATTTTGTGTTTATATCTGATATTTCATTACATGTATGCTAATATTCTAAAAAAAAACCAAAAATAATCTAAAACCTGAAACACTTCTGGTCACAATCATTTTTGACAAGGGATATAGTAAACCTGAATTTATATTAATTTTGTGCTTCTTTTAAAAAGTAGGTTATTTGGAGTTTTTATCAAAAAGTGAATTGTAAATAACGGTCTAGAAATTTATTGGTTTTATTATGGCTTAGCGTGCTATTCCTCCTACTCTCTGTAACATTTCGTTTTTGTTTTTTAAGTTTTCATTAACCCCTTTATTATTTTAGCTCATTGTAACAAAATACATAGCCAGGAATGGTGGCTCATGTCTGTAATCCTAGCACTCTGTGAGGCCAAGTCTGGTGGATTGCTTGAGTTTAGGAGTTAGAGACCAGCCTGAGCCATAGCAAGACCCTGTCTCTAAAAATAGCCAGGTGTTGGGTGGCACCTATGGCTCAAAGGGGTAGGGCACTGGCCCCATATGACAGAGGTGGTGGGTTCAAACCCAACCCCAGCCAAAAACTGCAAAAAATAATAATAATAATAATAATAATAATAAAATAAAATAAATAGCCAGGTATTGCGGCGGGAGCCTTTAGTCCCAGCTACTTAAGAGACTGAGAGGAGAGAATCACTTGAGCCCAAGAGTTTGAGGTTGCTGTGATCTGTGACACCACCACACTCTACCAAGGGTGACAAAGTGAGACTCTGTCTAAAAACTTTTACAACTGAACTTTCTGCAGGAAAAATAACTTTTTTAATGAGCTTCTAAAACTTTCTCATTTCTAGTCTCCTCTTACTCAAGAAGGAGTCTCCTTTACTCCCCATGAAGATAAATATTTTTGTGAAACATTTGGGAATACACACAGCTTCTTCGGAATCAAAAGATCACGGGATAGCACAAAAGACTTTAAGGAATCCCTTCCTGGGATATCCCCTCTCTGTAAGCACTTCTTTCTCCAAGGTCTGTCTTGAATCCTACCTCCCACGTGACATCTTTAATTACATAAGCCAACACCAAATTTTTCTATATACATAAAATTCTGTTGCACTTGGTTTTATGATCCTATAACATAGCGCTTAAACCTTCTTTATGTCATTTGTTTCCTGCTGTCAATTTTTTTCTCTACAAAGAGAAAAGGACTCAGAACTCTGTCCATGTGGAAGGTAGAAATCGCCTCAATTCCATATTCTTCCCCCCCACACCACTTCCCACTCTAGAGCAAACATTTTGATTTTTTTGTTCTTAATTGAACTTTTAATGTCAAGAAAATGATAGACTCACATGCAAATATAAGTGATATTACAGAGAAATTCTAGTACTCCAAACCATTTCTCACAATGATAATATCTTGCAAAACTATAGTACAATATCCAGCTTATTGGATGTGTCAATCTTTGGACTATAACCAACTTGGAGCATAAGAACTATTTTTCACTCATCTCAGGCTTCCTTCCCTTTCACTTTACACCAAACCAGCCCCCACAAACACAAACACATTACCTTAAAAAAGCCTACAGAAGTAGTTTGCAATTACACTGGCCTAGAATTTATAGCAAAAAACTATTTACTGAGAAATGAACCCCATGCTAGAAAAATAAAAGGTGGCTCCAACACCCAGAACCTACACAGGCTTGGCTGCCTGGAGCCCTTTATTGCTCTCCACCCCTCCCCTTATTTACCAAGCAAAGAACAGTGTCCAGTACCCGGTCACCAGATGTGCTTCCTTCCATTGTTCCCCCCTCCCAAACCCAAGAAAAAAAATATAAACAAAATCAGAAATTAAAGGAGAACATTTCACTTCTTTCAAGCCAGGGAAGCTAGAATTCTCCCAAGTAAGGTCTATACTTTCTGCTAGGTAGTTTCAGAGAGTACCAAGTTCATTCAGGAAAGCTCTGCCCTGGCCTTCTCAATCATGGCCCCAGTCTAAGACTCGAGAAGCCTGCCAGCCTCTACACTTACCTGGGCCAGGAGTAACAGACACACAAGTAACTGAGAAGGCAAATTAATTTTGTTTATTTTACTGGGAGGAATTAATCAATTCTAACACATTTTTAGGTTATTGGTGTTTTGCCAATTTCTATCCCATCTGTAATATCTCCTTTGCAAGACTCAAACAATCTGCATGTTTTATCTCATCTTATTTCTGCAATCTGTGGGTTTCGATCTCTGTTTGCCGAATTTCCCAGCAAATGAGGAAGTTGAGGAGTCGCATGAGCCAAAACACTTGGCAAATGCAACCCAACACCCGTGTGATGGGCACTCGCTTCCCGCAAGGTGCTGTGTTCATTATCTGGACGTACGGATGAGGAAGATACAAGTCCTACCCCCAAAAAACTCTCAATCTGTTTGGGGGAGACCTGCACAGAGACAAACCTCTAATACTACCTACAGTCACAGTGTGCCAAATGGTTTGACAGAAGGAGAAAGCAAGGGCTGTGGAGAAAAGAATGCCATTCTGACTGGAGATACTAGGAACTTTGTCTAAGACAACCATTGAGTTTTATTAGGCTAAGAAGGAGTTGTTGCACCGAAGAAAAACTAGATAGTTGGATTTGGTTTTAGACTCAAAATTTAATCTGACTTTTCACACCATGAAGTTTTAATAATAACAAAACTGTAACTGGGGTATCTTAACAACACGTGGGATTATCCTGCATTCCCTTAAGTATTAAAAGTAGAATTCTGTCTCATTTAGTTATTGTGTTAGTAAGCATTATGTAAAGATTTGAGCTGGGGGCTAAGACAACAGCATGTGCACAAACCAAGATGTATCTTTATTTTTGCTTCTAATGAGCTACCCATGGTTAGACTCGGCGGGACCCAAGAGCTTCTGTAAACTAAACTTCTCCTTTTACACACCAGTAAACTGGCAATTAGAAATAGATTTTACACCAGAAGCCAAGTCTTCTGAGATGTGCTGGATTCCCCACCCACTTAGCTTCCCCCTTCCAAGTTTCTTCCCTGAGTGTGAAAACTGCGTGAGAACAGGATTTTCATCTCTTTCATTCCCTGGTAAACAATGCTTGGCACACAGTAAGCCCTCTATATTTTCTGAATAAATGCGCTTATTTTTTCTTCCCAGCATTCAATTATTTTCATTTACCAGTGTGGCTACTTTCTCTCTGGTCACTTCATTCTGGCTCTGGGCAACCAGGCTGCCACTGTCACACTCCTCACCAGGGTGAGCAGTCTTCTCTGGGGATCTAACACAGACACTTTCAGTTCCTTTCTCACAACTCCATTTGCAGCTCTTCTTTTGTTTCTGAATCATCTTGATAATATCGACTCTTTTCTCATTCTTTGAAAAACAATCCAGAGAAGAAACAGTAACTTTAATAAGCTCTCACCCACCTCAAGGATTATATTATAAAAATAGTAGCACTAACTTTTAAATTTTAAAATGTTTTAATTATGTATGTATATGTTAAGATTCTTAAACTTTAAATTTTACACACCTTTTTAAAAGTATATTTTCTTGAAATTTCTACAGGACATCTGCTTCTAACGCTAACCTACTCTGATAGGGAATTCTCTTCAATGGAATCCTTCAACTGTCCAAAGAATGGTGTTGTATCATCTTAATATTCTATACTTTTAATTTCATTCTATATTTCAGTTTTATTCTACTCATCCCTATTAGCTAGAAATCTAATGCCTGGTTCACTTTCATTCTTCTTTATTTCATTCCCAAGAGTCACAACAAGTTAACTGTGTGGGCACTGAGACATCTTACAAATTATCACAGTGCATGTATACCATGGAGTACTACTCACCTGCAAAAAAGGATCAATTAATGCTTTTTGCAGCAATTTGAATGGAACTGGAAACCATTAACAGCATGCTTTTTAAGACAGATGCTAGATGTTGAGAAAGAAGAGTAAGTGTAAATAAATCTTATCTCTCTGCACTTTACAAGATATATAGGTATCAAAACCAGTGTGGAACTAAATCAAAGTTGCTCGTGTAGTATCTACCTATTCATTCAGAACATTTTAATTAAGAGCCTCTGTACACCTGATAAGTCCAGGTGCAGAGATAGAGTAGGTAAAATCCATGTCCTCATTCATTTTTCTCAGGGTTTCCCTCTTGTGTTTTTAGGTGAGGAGATGGGGAAGACTTACGTGAAGGTTTGGAGAAATGAAGAGATTTGAACATCACAGAACCACAGTTTTAAATTGCATATTGTATACCTCTCATCTTTTAAAAGCAGCTCCCTGGACATTTCCATCCAGTGTCTCTTCCTGTCTCTGTCCTCTTCCCTCCCTTCTCTCTTTCAAAGTGTTCTCTTCATAGGATTTTAGCATGTTTGTACGTTTGTACAATTACCACTATTTAATCCCAGAACATTTCATCATCACAGAAAAAAAAACTTCATACCCACTGGCAATCCCTGTCCATTCCTCATGCCCTCCCAGTCTTGGCAACCACAGTCTACTTTCTTTCTCTATGGATTTACCTGTTTTGGAAATTTCATATAAGTGGAATCACACGATATGTGGACTTTTATAACTTTCTTCTTTCACTTAGCATATTTTTGAGGTTCATCCCTGTTGTAGTATATATCAGTATTTCATTCCTTTTATAACTGAATAATATTTGATGGTACAGATGTACCACACTTTGTTTATTGATTCATCAGTTGATGGATATTTGGGATTTTCCAACGTGGGGATATTATGAATTGTGTTCCTATAGACGTTTGTGTGCAAGTTTTTGTGTGGACAGACATATATTTTCAGTTCTCTTGAAAACTGAAGAGTGGAATTGCTGGGTCATATGGTAACTATGTTCAACATTATAAGGAACTGCCAGACTCTTTTCCAAAGTAGCTGCACCGTTTTAAATTCCCACCAACAATGGATGAGAGTTCCAGTTCCTCCATACTCTTGCCAACACTTGTTATTGTCCCTTAAAAAAAATAATAGCCATCCTAGGGGTGGCAGGTATGTTGTGATTTTGATTTACATTTCCCTAATGACTAATGATGTGGAACATCTATTTATGTACTTATTGGTCATGTGTATATCTTCTTTAGAGAAATTTATTTAAACACTTTGCCCATTTTTTTAGGGTTACTTATTTTTTTATTGTTGAATTTTAGGAGTTCTTTATACATACTGGTTAAAAGTACCTTATCAAATATATGATTTGCAAATACTTTCTCCTAGTCTATGAGCTGCTCTTTGGACATATGAAGGGTCTTCATTTTAATGAAGTTCAATTTACATATTTTCTCTTTTGGTTGCGTAGGCTTTAGAAATTATTTCTTAATGGAAGATCACAAAAAATGTGTATGTACTTTTGTGCCTAAGGGTCTTTTTTACTCTTATGTTTAAGTCTTTGACCTGTTTTGAGTTAATTTCTTTATATGTTGTGACTTTATCCAAATACGTTTCTTGTTCAGTTCCTTTTTTAATCTTTAAATTCCTCCATGGATGAAATTGTCTCTTCACTAATTTTTTGTTCACTTCAAGGATTATATGGAAATTCAAAACTGATTTAAAAGCTTTTGTACACAAAAACAAAACCTCAGCTGGAAATAACATAATCGACAAGGTTCACTGTATTTCCTTTGCATACCCATTCTTCTGCCTGTAGATTCAAGTCTAACTTGACTGACTTGTAGTCATCAAGAGCATCTGTGGGAAGGCTTGCAAAAAGATCTCAAGCTGATTCTCAGAATGCAGCGTTTCATTTTCATTATCTAGTCATCTAAGTATAAGGATAATAAAAAGACACTTGCCTAATAAGCCTCTTTCATACAAAGGAATGGAAGAAAGGGAACAGCTTCCTACAATTTCAGGAAGCTGAAATTAATCTAAGATTATGATCTGAGTTATAACAGAGTGGAGAAAGTGGATGTTTTCCTAACACACGAAACAGTCACTTACAGAGTATTTCCCCTACTCTTGAAGGAAGAGCTGGTTTCCACTAAAATATTATCCATAACCACATCGGCCACATACAAAGAAAGGAGTTGCATCAGTGATCGTTGCTACACTTATTTCTGGGAAATAGTTAAAAATATAAAACTCATAATTATCTTAATTGTATTTCATTTTTGACTCATTATTTTTCAGACAAGTCACATATAAAAGTAGCTGCATCTTCAAGACCCTTTGTAGAAAGCACATTGACATGATGTTGTCCAAATCCATTTTTTGACAACCATAGAAGTAGACAAAGCCAGCATTATTATTTCTGTTTTCCAGAGAGAAAAATTACTAATGGGTAATCCATGTTAAAAAGCATTTAGAATAATTGGGGTGTAAAGTAGGCCTATTAGCCAGATTTGTTGCCAGCTCATCATCTCATTATTGTATCATATTTCCTTGAGATGTTTTAAAAACTAAGACAATATTATAGATACAATTGGAATCCTGCTACTCTTTCCTCAGTTCCATTTCCTTCTCATCCTCATGACAGCAATCATTTTGTGTTTTATCACACTTCAGCAAATCATCCTTTTTTTTTGCAACAGAGCAACAAGCTGTCACCCTGGGTAGAGTGCCGGGGCATCACGGCTCACAGCAACCTCCAGCTCCTGGGTTCAAGTGATTCTCCTGCCTCTGTCTCCCAAATAGCTGGGACTACAGGAACCCGCCACAACGCCCAGCTATTTTTTGGTTGCAGCCGTCATTATTGTTTGGTGGGCCCAGGCTAGATTCGAACCTGCCAGCTCATATGTATGTGGCTGGCGCCTTAGCTGCTCAAGCCACAGGCACCGAGCCCAGCAAATCATTCTTAAGGATATTTTCACTATATACAGAGGGTGCCAAAAAAAGTATACCCTGTCTAAACAAGAAAAAATCTGTATTAAAATTGTAATACTCAAGTTATATTTGACTTCTGCAATTATAAGAGGTGCTCAAATGTGACCTGTATTCATCTTTTTTATTGGTATATATTTATATGGTGATTTTAATGTAGTTTTTTCCTTTCCATTTTGTGACAAATTCTATACATATGTATTCTTAAATAATGTATAGTATTATCTTTGATATCTTTAACTGTTATGGCACCATACCTTAAGTGTTATTCTTTGGTTTTCTTTTTCATCTCAGCATTATATTTTTGAGATTCATCCATGTAATTCATGTCTTTGTTTTTGTTTTTGAGACAAAGTCTCAAGCTGTCACTCTGGATTGAGGAGTGCCATGGCGTCACAGCTCACAGCAGCCTCAAACTCTTGGGCTCAAGCTATTCTCTTCCTCAGCCTCCCAAGTACCGGGACTACAGGCACCCGCCACAACGCCTGGCTATTGTGTTGTTGTTGTTGCAGTGTCATTGTTGTTTTAGCAGGCCCAGGCCAGGTTTGAACCCACCAGCCTTAGTGTACGTGGCTGGCACCCTACCTACAGAGCTACAGGCACCGCCAATGTAATTCATGTTTTTGTAATTCACTTTTAGCTACTATACCATTCTGTTGGATGAGTAGAACACTATGTATTCCTGTTCCTCTTGCTAGACTTTTAAGTTCCTTTCAAGTTGCTGCTATTGTTAGCACAAATGGTGCAGTGACACACATTTATGTATGTGTCTCTGAAGAGGTTAGGCAAAAACCTCTCTAATGTATAAAACTAGAAGGGGTAAATCTGAATCAAAGGACATGTAACTCTTTAATTTTATTGCTTGCCAAAGCGATGGTACTAATTTTAATCCTACCATTGTATGACAATTGTCATTTCCCCACCTTTACAAGATTGAGTTTTGCCAGATTTTTTTTATTTGTTTTTTACAAATCTACTCTTTATAAAATTGTATCTCACATGTGGTTTATGAGCTGCATTTTTCTGATTACCCATGAAATTGAACATCTTTTCATTTGTTTATTGGTTGTCCTAGTATGTTTGGGCTGCTGTAACTAAATACCACAAACTGGGTGGTGTATAAACAATAAAATTTATAGTCTGGAGGCTGGGAAGCCCCACACTCTTAGATTGCCTCAGTCTCTCCAGGGCACAGTCCTGTCCACCAAGCCAGGTAGTCAGAGAAAACAGCTGCTTCCAGGATCATCCAACACCCATTCATCACCCAACAACCTCTTCCTTCCCAAGCCCAAGAATTCTAAACCACTCCTATGTCAGAAGGCCATATGCTCATCACACATTGATGTACATCTAAATTATTTTGTGAATAAACTTTATGTCCCGGGACAGTCTAACTTTAAACCTTTAAAAGTCAAGAGCTTTTAGCAGTCACAATTGTATTTCAGCTATATCATTTCATCTCTGGGGCAAAAAGATACCACCAGCAGTGGAAGATGAGCAAGATGGGGAAGGGAGGGGGAATACAGGGAAGAAAGGCTGCATCGTGTCCCCCTTACTCTAGCTTCTGGGTGCTAGACTTTCACGTCTCCAGAGGCTCTGAGTTCTTCACTCAAGGACCAGGCCTAATACCTCAAGCCTCACTTGACCAGGAAAGTTCCAGAAAGAGGTATCCTTCACTCCTGCCCTACTTCACTAACTACATTTCTTTCTTCACCTTATCTCTCAAATCTGTCCCTTTGTCTCCATTCCAAGGGCTACTTATTGATCAACTAAGAAAGACTCCTAACTGCCTCCCACTTTGTCCCCAACATCTCTGTCCTACACAGTGACCAAACTAGAATTCCAACCACAAGACTTCTCTTGTCCCCTCCCTGCTGAAATCCTTCACGGGTCATGTCACCTTCAGGCCAAGTCCAAAACTCCTCAGTGCTGCACAGAAGGTATGTTGGCAGCTGCCTCACGTCCACATGTGGACCCTGCCTTCTCTGGCCGTCCCTGTCCCTCCCTTGCACACTCAGCCTCCGACACATGCATTCACAGTAACTGCTCTAACCGCCTTCTCTCTGTATTCCTCACGTTAGGAGGAATTCTATATTCCTCCCCTGCTTCATCTGGATATGGTTGTAAAGGCACCAAGAATGATGAAATGATGACAAATTGGGAAAGCTGCCGCAGGGAGAAAAAACAAAGGAAACTGTTTTTTTCTTTCATCTACCAAAAAGTGGCAGGATACTAACTGTTTCCCTGCATTTTGTTTTATTCCTGATTCTTCTGCATTTAGTTTACTTCATCGTGACTTTCTTACTACCTCATGGAAGGGACAGCATTGCCTTTTGAGATTCAAATATTCAGGTCTTGGCAAGACTCTGGGAACACACACACACCGGGTCTAGGAAAAGGGAGGGACATCTGGAAGCATCAGTGGCCTTACCTGGGGTGGCCCTCACCACTCCACCCGTGGGTAGGTTTGGAAACTCCATGACTGGAGTAGACATGTGCTTTCCCTCAGACAAGTGCAGGGGTAGAGTCTGGGGCCCTGGGATTCCTGTGACCGAACAGATGCAGGTACAGATGTCCACTGGGGCATCAGGAGAGCAGCTGTGGAACAGAGTGAGTCCCAGCTGCCCAGAACAGTCTGGGAGGAGGGGTGGTTTTCCATGCCCAGGAGCAAAGCAAGATGTGGCACAGCACTAAAAAAATCAAGGATGGGCCAGGATTAAAGATGGCAGCTGAGTAACAGCTTCCCTGCAACTAGGCACGGCGAGTGTGGGGAGATAAGACTCCAGGCATCTCTGGCTGGTGGGATCTGCCTATAATCATCCCTTTGAGGATACAGGGAGCCAGCAAGGGACTTCTGGACCGCAAGAGGAGGAAAAAAACAGTGGAAAACTGGCAAGTGGTTGCATGTGTTCGATCAACCTAATCACACCAGCAAACGTAAGTACAAATAGCAGGGAGACTGCAAACCAGAAAGGCCTTACCTGTGAACAGTTTTGGTGTTCTTAGACTTGGCACTCAGTTGAAATACCTTGGGGAGAGCTTGAGCAAAAGTGTGGAGAACTTTGGGCATTGTCTGGGGCCCCAGACTGAGCCACTGAGCTGGGCGCAGGAAGCCATTGTGAAAGAACTACCCTGGCAAGCTCCACCCTTAGGGTCCCAGAGCAAGGATTGGGTGGGACAAAGTAACCTACTGACTGAGCAGCGTAAAAGTGGGGACTGAGCTGCCTTACAGCCTTAATCCTTAGGGGCAGAGTGAGATGGCTTTGAAACACTGGAGCCTTGGGCTCTTGCCCTGGGTAGAGTGCCGTGATGTCACAGCTCATAGCAACCTCAAATTCCTGGGCTTGTCACAGCCCAAACCTCCATAGGAGCTGTACCGCGACCCCAGACCGGTGACCTGCACCCACCAGACCTCTGCATTCCCTGACCAGGAACTACTGGAGCCACGCAACCCTGTGTCCTCCCTCCTGTATCCTCCCAGCCTCCCCCACAATAGTCCATTCATCTGGCCAGGGACTCTGGTAGCTGCATGCCCTCTGGAGCTCTCCCTGCCTCTCCCTTCTCCTGGCCAGAGACTGCTGGAGCCTTGGGATCTCTGTGCCAAAGTCACAGGGCACCAGGCACTCCCAGAACCATGCATACCACCCCCAGCCCTGCTGCTGAATACGGGTGTGTCGCACACTGGAGCTGCTTCTACAACCAGAACTCCCTAACTAGAGCAGCCCCAGAGGAACTACACAGGGTCACTCCCTACAAAGATCCAGCAACAATAGGGTGATCCTGCTGGGGTCTAATCTTGGAGAGACACCTCCCCAACTCTGAGGACAGCCAGAGGCAATGGTGAAAAGCAATCATGAGGTGAAATCAACAGAAAAACTCTGGCAATATGAATAATCAGAGAAGATCAACTCCCCCAAGGATCAATGGGGCAGAAACAGCACAAGACCCCATGCACAAACAAATAGCTGAGATGTCAGAAATGGAATTCAGGATCTAGATAGCAAATAAGATCGAATTAGAATTCCAAAAGTTATCTCAAGAATTCAACGGATTCAAAGAGCAAATGACCAAAGATTTTGAATCATTGAGACAAGAAGTTGCATCCCTCACAGATCTGAGAAACACAGTAGAATCCCTCAGTAATGGAGCAAGCAGAAGAAAGGATTTCTGACATTGAAGACAAAGCTTTCGAACGCTCCCAAACCCTCAAAGAAGAAGAGAAATGGAGAGCAAAAACAGACCACTCTCTCAGAGAGCTCTGGGATAA